>PVJN01015196.1:0-44926 GCA_004026805.1 Lasiurus borealis | reverse complement strand
ATTTTGTTAATTTTGGCCACAAGAGGGAGACTGTATCACCCTGTCTGTGCTCAGACATTTCAAATATCTCAGGAAGCTGCTGGGATTGGTCCAGACTCCGGAAGAGGGTGAGTTGCTGGAAAAACATGGCGGCTCCCATCAGGAGCATATGAATGGAGTAGAGTAGAGATTGGTCCCAGAAGAAAACTAATCTGAAGTCGCTTAAAATACATATCTAATCACATAAATACAACCACAGGTCCACTGGATGCCACCTAGTTCTCTCTTTTATTGGGAATTAAGAGAGATGGAACCGATGTTGCCATCATCAATCTCAGCTTCCACACTGTGCTGAGGCGTTTTCCATAAGAAACATCTGCGCCATTTAAACAAATGACTTCCTCTGGTGCTCAACTGAAGAAGAGAGGAAAAGCTGGCACGAGAGGCCCTGCTTCTGACCTACTAGACTGAATATAGTGTGTGGTTCCCTCATAGCCTGCCTTTCTTTTTTTCCTTTTATTTTTCACATCATTTGACTTGATCTAATCATCACTTAATGCTCTGACTTGAATCTCCAAGTACAATGGGATTGCTTTGACCTTGTCCACCACACTGGTTTTTTAAAACTGGGCTGTGAATTCCCAGGAGACACCTTCATCTTCTCCTTAATTTCTGGGGTGTTGTAGTTTGTCCTGGGTTTGACAAGTTAATAAGGCACTTGTATCTTTCATCATGCCTAGTAATTAAACAAACCAACTAACCAAATGCTAACTGGAAAGACTGTAACTCACCCAAGACGCCTGGGTGGCTATAAGTACAACTGAGGTGACATGAACAAAAAAAGGCCCAAAGCTACTCTAAAGGTCGTTTTGATGTCCTAGGTAGCCATTACCCAGATTCAAAATATAAGGTATTGTGATTGTAAGGAATGTATTTTGACTGCCTCTAAAGTACTGCACTTTATAAATCCATAAAATATTGTTATGTTCCTAGAGAAAGGAGGCTTTCCAAGTAAAATAAAATATCTCAGAACTTAATTGTATTTTTCGAATAATAAATAACCCACTGTTTGGCCTACAGATATGGCTTGATGCAAATAAGGCAGTATTTTTACATTCATATTGGGTTTTAGGTTTAACTATAACATAGATTTAACCAGGTCAGGGACTGTAAAACGGGGAATCATAATTATCATGTACTTTTGTCAGGGATCTTGTTTCATTTTCTATTCAAAATGGAGCTATCTTACCTAATAATAGAGAAACATGTAAATTGACCTTACTTCTGCTACACCCCACAGCCAATCAGAGTGAGTATGCAAATTAAGTCAACAAAGTTAGCAGTTAATTTGCATACATACCTGGGTCCCAGGAACTGCCTAGGCACCCAGCTCACTCCCAGCTGGCCATTAGGTAGAGGCTTTAGGCTTAGGAAGGAGCCGAGCCTGCAATTGGAGGTGCAGGTAGAGGAACCCCTTCCCAAGCCTAAAGCCTGGGGCAGAGGCTTTAGGCTTGGGAAGGGGCTGAGCCTGCGATTGGAGGGGTGAGGGGTTCCCTTTCCCAATCCTAAAGCCTGGGGTGGGGCTTTAGCCTTGGGCAGGGGCTGAGCCTGGGATTGGAGGGGAGAGGAAAAAAATCAGTGGAAACATATCATCAGGTGAGATATAAAGAAAAATAAAGAAAGAAATGTCATCTTACCTAATAGTAGACAAACATGTACGTTGACGTACCTCTGCTATACCCATAGCCAATCAGAGGGAATATGAAAATTAACCCAACAAAGATGGCAGTTAAATTTCATACACAGGCACCAAGTGACTAGGGGTGGGCAGGACACTAGCATCATTGCCATGGTGATGACAGGCATTCCACCCCACCCTTAGTCTCTCAGGGCCTCTGGGCAGCATGGGAAGGTGGGGCCAGAGCAGAAAGAGGCAACTCCCAGGCCAGAGTGGAAAGAGGCATCTCAGGGCTGGAGTGGAAAGAGGTGGCTCCTGGGCTGGGCCGAAGTGGAAAGGCGATGCCAGCAGCCAGGGAAAGGAAGGTCCATTCTAGCACGAATCTATGTGCATTGGGCTTCAACGAAACACACATCTTGAAAATGCTTAAAGAAAGTGGTCATTTTTTCATGGTGAAGGGACTGGAGTCCATGTTGATGAAAATACCTTGGTGGTTAAAGTGACTGGCAGTGGCTGCAGCAGTGGGGTGATGGGGCTGGCACCTTCCCCTGATTATCCCCCACAAAGAAAGGCCATACTGCAGCTTAGTTCTGCACCCAATGAAGAATGGGCCTAAACCATCAGTAGGACATCCCTGAGCACTCCCAGTCTGTGAGAAGGGGAAGGTTGGGCTGAGGGACCCCTCACCAGTGCATGAATTTTATGCACTGGGCCCCGAGTCTTATATATAATAAAAGGTTAATATGCAAATTGGCCAAACAACAGAATGACCAGTCACTATGATGTGCACTGACAACCAGGGGGCAGATGCTCAATTCAGGAGATGCCCCCTGAGCCTCGCTTATGGCTGGTGAGTATAGTGGTGGTGGTGGAAGCAGGCCTAAGCTGGCATTTGGACATCTCCTGAGGTTTCCTGGACTGCGAGAGGGTATAGGCCTGGCTGATAGACTCCCCCCCCACACCACCACCATCTCCCAGTGCACAAATTTCATGCATCAATCCTCTAGTTCACCCATGATATTGAAAGAAAATGAAAAAATAAAATGTTTCCATTTTGTAGAACAAGTTCTCTTCTTATTTTATTTTATTTATTTATATTTTAAAGTCTTTATTGTTGAATGTATTACATAGGTTCTCCTTTCCCCCCCATTAATCTCTCCCAGCCTATGCCCATTATCTGTGTCCATGGGTTATGCTTATATGCAGAAGTTCTTTTCTAAAAGGAGATTAAAAGAACCAATACTTTGTATTAGGATGCATGTTGCTTGTTGAGAAGATAACACTTGGATGGCACATTTCATGTAGTAAACGGGAAGTTTATAGAATACTTAAAAGAATGTTCATGCCAATCCTCTGAATTAGACTTAATGTACATGTTAGAAATATGAAAACATTATTTGACATATTCAAGGTCACACAGATATTAATTGGAGTAGCCTCAGTCTGTCTGATCCTTGTATCCTCTACATTCCCCACCATATCACTCTGCCCCTATTTTGTGTGGCAATGCAGACTCAGGAATGAATAAGGTATGTTCAACCCTACTGGATGCTCGGCCATTCCCATTATGTCTTCAAGTATCCAAGAGAGATGACTATAGTTGGGTGTTTTTTATTTTTTTAAATCCTCCTTCAACTTCACATATTTATGAATGTGTCAATGGACACTTTAAGAATGTATCTATCAATATCAAATGCAGTTTTTAGCAGAAACCTTGAAAAAAACTGCAGAATTATCCTCTGAAATATTGCTTCTATTATTTTTTAAAATTGCAAGAAAATGTTCTGCCATTTCAGACCATTTATCTCTGTTAACAAGACACTCTTTTAGTTGGATAGATAATATACACCCATCTGGTCTGCAGTTTCTTCATTTACTCTGGTAATAATAACTGAAGGCATTTCTCCAATGCTTTGCCATTGTCTGGGCCAGTCTCTTGCCTTCCCTGCTATTGATGTGGGAAGCAGAAAACAAGAAGAACCTGGGACCTGATTATAATACACAGACATGCCATTTATAATGTCATTTTGGTATTGAGAACGGAGCAGTGCTTAAGTGTTAATGAAAGCAGAACCTTATTTTAAACATCCTTGACCATTCAGTAAAGAGAAAACTGCCACAAAATATTTTTGTGCTTTTATTAGACGTCACTCCATTCTTTTATCTTAAAATTTCTGAAGTTCTCCAATACATGGTCTACCCATTTGCAAATACGTGTGTAATTCTGATTATTTTTGCCTGAGTTATGCAGGCAGATAAAGAGAATTACAAAGAACGAGACCAACTTTTCACTTGGCTTTCTGTCTGTTTACCACAAAAATGAGAAGTGAAGCAGTGAGACAATTTTCTGAAAAGTCAAGGTAAAGAAAAATAATTTTCTATAATCCTGAGTTGCAGTAAAGACTTCTTCAGCACCTGCCAAAGATGTAGTTGCTTCATTTCTACATTTGCTTTTCTGTATTCACAGAGTGGGTACATTGGCATAGAGTTTGCCTGATAAATTCTAGAAGGGATTTTTTTTTTTCGTATAAACTACTAGGGGTCCAGTGCACAGATTCGTGCACCTTGAAAGAAACTGTGGATGCTGAGGCTGTGGTGGATACAGGGGCGGGTCTTGGCCCATCCTTTGCACACCTGCCTGGCCCCTCGGACTGCGGCCAACAGTCCCCTGTCTGCCTGCAACCCCACTCTCCCAGCCACTGCTCCCATAGGTTGACGATGCTTGCACCTGCTGATAGCGTGAGCGATGTGAGCAGTGGCTGTTACCCTGATTATCCCTCAGGAGCAGGGGCATGTGGAGAAACCCTCAGGGTCAACCCAGGCCAGCAGCCACCACTTGCACCCACAGACAGTGCTGACTGGTCAAGACCAACACCAGGCACTGGCAGCAGGTGTGAGTAGTGGCTCTGGCACCAGCTGTGGGTATAACCAGGCCTAGGCCTGGTGCCCACAGCAGGTGTGAGTGCCAGGCACAAAGAGCAAAGAATTTTCAGTAACCGCCAGGGCTGGCCCTGATGACAATGACCGGTGCCCCACCTTGATTTGGCATCCCCCCTCACCTGCTCCACCATGCTTCTGTGGCCAATGCCTACCATGTTTTGTGTGCAACCCCTGATGGTCAACACACGTCATAGCAACCAGTTGTTCAGTTGTTTGGTTGTTCTGCCATTCAGTCTATTTGCATATTAGGGTTTAATATATCTATGAATTTATAAAACACATGCATGTTGATTCTGAAACTACAAGCTATAACGCCCCCCATTCCCTTTTGTTTCCATCTCCTCTGTGTTTTCTTTCCACCCCATAGTTTTCCCTTCTTTTCATTATCTCTCAGGCTGCCTGATCCCCTGTTAATTAGTTCTATTGAATTTAGCCTATCAAAATACAGTTGAATTCCGGTAAGTTTATGTTTTGTTTTGGTTTGAGGGAATTATTTTCTTTTTAATGAGCTGTTTTGTTTTGTGGAAATACAAATAAGTAGTAGGCTTATTCCAGGCCTTTCTTAGCAGGTAAACAGCCCCTCCTTCTTCCATCCACCTGTGGAGTCTTTGAACCCCAGCCACTTCCCAGGTTGGGGACTAGGTCCTTAAACACCTGGGTATTTTGAAAGCAATGCATAACTATTTACTGGTTGAATTCAAGAGGTGGTTAAAAACAATCAAATAGGTCAATAAAATTCAACTGGTAGGACCTTTGTCTCCAAGCATTTTCTTTGCATAGACAAGGGTACTTAGGGATGGGCAGAAGGAGTGTCTATTAATGGTTCCTTTTTTGTTGTTGTTGTTAATTGTCTGGCATAGTTTAAAAGTATAACCACGTAAAAATATGTCATTCTTGTTTCTCCCTCCCAAATGCTGTTAATTTAATTATTTTCAGATAATGAACTAAAGTGGCATTCTTTAAAAAAAAAATCAGAGCTTTATTAAGGTGGAGTAGACACACACCAGCAAAATACATTTAAGGTGTGCAATTTTATATGTTTTTATATATGGTTACAGTGTCAATCCAAAATTTAAAAAAAAAATTCTGGTTCATCTTTATTTAAAATTGGCTATGCTTATTATAATGAGACAAGACTATTTTACTTGTATAAACTAAACTTTACAGTAGAATCTAGAATTGAAATTGAGCATATTAGAAATGGTGTTATAAGATGCTTTCATTTTACAGATGAGGAAACTGAGGATCAAAGAAGTGAAATCTCTTTTTCAAAGTAAAATATTACTTGTGGTACAGCTCTGGCAGGCCGCCTGAATTCCAGTTCAGTCAGTTATAGATATTCCCTATATCACTTTCACTCTTGATGGTAAGAAAAATATATGTGCATTTTATATTTATAGTTTTTTTAATTCACTGTAGATATGCAAAATGTCAAGAAAAACTTTTCTCAATTTTATGTTAAAGCCTTATTTAAATGCAAATATTCTTCTAAATTTTTAAGGAAGTAAATAAGAAAAAATATCTAGAATCCCCCTTTAATATCTCTCCCTCTCCCCCCCCCCTCTCTCTCTGTGTGTGTGTGAAGGATACATTCCAAGAAACAAAGTCATAAGGAAGCCATACTGATATTGGCAGGAGCACATCATGTAACAGGACCTCATTTGTTTGTTTGGGGTTTTTGTTTTGTTTTGTTTTGTTCTGTTTTGTTTTTGCCATTCAATAATTTCATACTGACCAAGTTAAAAATGCAAAATTCTCCATGAAGCTAACCACCTCATGAGTACATTCGGTGGGTCCAGTATCCCTACTTCACTTTTTCATTCTTGTTCTGAGATCTTATTGATTCTTTTCCAGGTCTTTCTGTGCACCCTTCCTCTTGGGAGAAGGACCCTGGGCTTGGAAGGTCACCTAAAGTTTTAAAAATCAACATGGGGGGCCTGGCCACATTTAAACTACGAAATAAGCTCTTAAAAAGAAGCACAGGAAGATGGAAATAAAGGTAGGCATGCTAACTAGCCCTTTTCTGGCTAAAAATGATGTGTAATGTCTGAATGTCAGAAACCCAAACCAGTGGAAAAGCATTGTGTATATCTTCAGATAGAAATTTCCTGTCTCTGACATTAAATCAGCAAGCATGAAGTCAGAGGATCGATACGTTTGAGTATGGTAAACTAACTCTTTTCTATACAGTGGTTCCTCGAGATACGAGTGCCCTAACATACGAGATTTTTGAGATACGAGCCGTAGAGCGAGCAATTTTTGCTTTGAAATACAAGCAACATTTGAGATAGGAGAATCGCGTGGATCGACTGGCTGTACAGGACCCATCAGTTTAATGCGACTTGAGCATCTCATAGTTTCCTACGCCTCAAGGTTATGGAACGAATTAAACTCGTATCTCAAGGTACCACTGTATTGTGTTTTAAAGCACACAAAATAATTTTTCTGCCTTTTAATATTTAGCTTAAACCTTTATAACAAATCCCTATAGCTAACATTGATAGCTCTACATATTCAAGGAAACACCGTAACATAATAAAGCTAGGACATAATGATGCAAAGTAGTGTGAGAAAGTATTTTTGGTAAGAAAAACATTCAGTGGTATGTATAAAATACATTTTATAATACTACTGGCATATGGCATTACAGTTCAAACTTCTCTGTTCCTGATGTATCATTTTGTGAGTTCCCTGAAGGAAGGAATCTTGTTTTTCTCCTTTACTGTTGTGTCTGTAGTACCTCACACTTTACTCGCATTGGGTCTTCAATGCCTTTAGTTAATTAAATGGTCAGATTAAGTATTTTCCAGGCCACTTTTAACCAGTTATAACCCAATCACTTGGGACAATGACATTACCAGCTCAATCTGGCCAGTGTTCTGTCTTCCCTCTTGCTTAGTACATAAGTATTGATGGAACATCTTCTATGTCCTTTGAATGTTCTCGATACTTGGGTACAGCCATGTATAAAACAAGTGAAATCCTGACCATTTTATAGCTGGCCTTCTATTGATGGAATATGATAAACACAGTTACAAATAATCCCCAACAGCACTGTGTAAAAATTAAAATAAAATAGTGAGATGGAGAAATGGATGGGGAGTGTGGGTCAGAGGATAGTCAGAAAGAATGTGCCTCTGCAAGTCACATTTCAGTTGATATCTGGGTCATGAGAAGGCAGCTATGGGAAGCTGTCTGGGGATTATTGCTAGGCAGAGGGAACAATAAGTGGAAATGGTTTAGGTAAAAACGAGGTGGAAGTATTTAAGAAACAAAGGAAAGGTTCATCTCGCTGGAGTGAAGAGTGAAGTGAGGGAAGGGAGATTCCTAAGAGATGAGGCTGGAAACATGGATGAAGGGCCAGAAGATGACAGGTCTTTGGAGTCGCTGCCTGATGCTTACATTCATTTTAAGTGTGTGTGTGTGTGTGTGTGTGTGTGTGTTTCATTAAATACTAGAGTTCCTGCCTTTTTTTTTTAATATCTACTTCATAAAGACAGAATTTTAAGTTAAAAAAACAAACAAACAAATGCTACTATTTTTAATGTTTCTTGAGGAATTATAATATTCTTAGATGGGCTAGATAAACATGTCACAACAGTGCTCCATATGATCCAGTGAGTACTTGAGACTTGCCACAATGAGAAAGTATTTGATTTATAACAAGGGTTGGCAAAATTCTAAAATATTTTAGAGGCAAAATCTAGAGGATTGCATAGGTTTTTGTACAAAATGTGTGTATGTGTTATCATGACAGATAGTAATTTTATCTCTGGTTGAATGTACAGTTCCTTACCTAACAATTTATAATGTAACCATTGAAAAATACAAAATCATTCTTAGCTTTTTGGCCATGTCAAGATAGCCTGTGGGTCAGAGTTAGCCATGGGCCATTGTCAGCCAACCCTGGCTTACAGAAACATAAGAAATTCACCTTTCAATAAAATAATTGATGATGACACAAAAAAGTATGGTGTATTCCAAAGCAAAATAACTTTCTGTTTAAGCTATTAATGAACAAAGTTAGATGACTCTTTTATATTGGCTTTGCATTTGCCAATTTAAAGAAATATTGTTTATGAAGTTCACAGCATAAATGTTGACACATAGTGTTGATATCTGTGATGGTTAAATTTTATGTGTTAGCTTGGCTAGGTTCTGGTGTCCAGTTGTTTGGTCAAACTCTTATTTAGATGTCACTGTGGAGGCCTTTGGCAGATGCGATTAACATCTACAATCGGAGAGAACAGCAAATAATGTAAGTGGGCCTCATCCGATCAGCAGCCTGGAGCACAAACAAGTTTCCCAGACAAGAAGGAATTCTGCTTGAGTTTCTAGCCTGCCAGCTTGCCCTACAGATATCAGACTTGTCAGCCTCCATAATTCAATAAATATGTATGTCAATTCCTTAAGATAAATCATTATGTCTGAATATTTCTATGTTAATCTAGCGACGTAGCTAGCTATCATCTATTCACCCATCTCTCTATCTTCTATTTGCTCTGTTTGTTTCTCTGGAGAACCCTGGCTTGTACAATGTCCTTAGTATGCATGTATGTATGTATGTTGTATGTATGTATGTATGTATGTATGTATTTCCTCTGAGAAGATTAAAGCTGCTGTGACTTTTTTGGAATAAGATCCTATGTTTGCTTTTTAGTTTCCAAGCCTTAAGCTTCATTATCAAAGACAACACAGACTTAGGCTATCTATTGGAAATTCTCTGCTACTGAATTGAGAAAGAAGTCAAGAATTTGAAGGGTACCAACTTAAGATTTTATTTTTTTTCAAACCTCACCTACCACTTGCCTTTGGGGAAAAAAAAAAAATCCTCCAGCCTATAAATAGAATGTGAAATTGTTCAGCAAATGGATTCACTCTGTATGCGAGTCTCAATTTGTACGTTTCCTCCCTTGGCCTTGTAAATAATCCAAACAAATCCTCCAAGTATAGTTTATGGGAGTTCCCTCCTCTCAATTAGTAATAGAATGCCATGAAGTGGCTGTCTGTGTTCCGGGAGAGAAGTCTTCTCTCCTCATTAACTCATCGCTTCAGAGAACTCGGTGCCTAGGGGAACCCTGCTCTTGTATCAGGGTTTCAGGCTGCGTGATTCTTTCCCCTCCGAATTGAATGATTGCGCTATTGGGGAAATAGCATCATCTGTGACAGATAACTTCTTTATTGGGAAGATGAGTAACAGTGACGGCAGCCCTGATATCGCACTTAAGAACCCGAGGGGGAGGAAAAGGTGATAGTGGGTATCGCCCAACACCTGTCCATAAAGCTGATGATTCATCACACCCAGACGATTTTGTGGGAATAATACATTCATTGTGTCATGGCTGCCGAATCCCCCCCACCCCCAAGTTTAATAGCCGCTGCAGATTCATGGTGCAGGAGAAGCCTCTGAATTAAGATGATTCAGTAGGTTCCAATTCATCCTAAATAAGTGGCTGTCTAGATAAATGAAGTTCATCAAATTGCAATGAATACCATATAACAACCTTGCTGGGACTGCATGCCCCTGGGACACGGACCGTGTCTAACTGTGTGCTCTGCGGCATCCCCTGTGCGGGCGGCTTTGCAGTCTGTTCAATAAGAACAATATGACCGTGTGTTCGCCCTGAGTCATTTTATTTTTTATCAGCCACGTTAATGCTTTAACGACATCAATTAAGTCACTTAAATTCAACTGGTTAATGAAATGCCCTTCCGGAATGCAGCCTGGAAATCGTTCTGGGAAAGCAAGCAACACAACCAAACCAAAAAAAAAATCAGTATAAATTACATCTCATTCAATTTACTTTAAAAAAAAACCAAAACAATCGAGATTTGGCTTTTATGTTAATTAATGATCTGTGTGGATGAAGTTGCCTCAGTGATTCAGGGTTACTTTTTTTGCTTAGTAACTTTTTTTCTCTAAGACACATTAGGGGACACCGGCCGATGACGCAATGTGGTGAGAGGGGCTGGATTTTTGGAAAGTGCCTCTGGAACGCTTAGACACTGGGTTATCGTTACCTTTTTCTTCTACTGGAATTTGCCGAACAATTTCACATTCCTTATATTTAATTTTTCCCAGTGTGCTCCCCCAGGGTGAGGGATTACGCTCAAGTTTATCTTTCAGGGGATAGGACCTCCTTCCTTCTGGTAGGGAAACTACAAATTCTCATGGTGCTGAAGACTCCAGAGGCGGACAATACTTAGAAATAGCTGCTCCCCACATCTGAGCCATCTGATGTTAGGGAGCCTGTGCATTCTCTATGGAACTGTTCTCTCACACGTGCTTAGTGAGGAGTACAGCCTGGTTCCTCCCCTAGAATTCGAGCCCATGCAGCATGCACAACCACATTCCGGTCCTGGCCTAACTGTCTGTGGGTTGAAGGATCAGGTAGACCCTTGTCTTTCCCTGTCTAGCCAGCACTTGGCTGCTATAATGTTTCTCTATTCTCCAAAAACGCCTACTCATTACCTCTATGTGTGACACTGCAGAATTCATTGTGAACTTCATTGGCAAGATGTGGCCTGGCTCAGATGGACTCATCTTGAACAACACACAGCCTACACTGGCCTTTTGAAACCTCATTCTAGGCATTGCTTCTGTTTCCAGAGCCCAACAATTGTGGTTCTTTGAGATGGAGTGTGCCCTTGGCACCAGCTGAGATTGCCTCTGTGGTCTGATGGACTTCCATATGGCACTGTGCTGCTTGGTCATTGAAGGATGATGGTAAAAAGTCCCCCAAACATTCCTTCTAAACCTCTCCTTCATTCTGCTTCACCACTTGTGTGGAGCACAGCTCGGCTGTGGTTTCCTCCGTCATTGGTTTCCCTGTTGTGAAGGGCTGTGCAGCTCATTTGTCTGAAAGAGGGATATTCATGGGCCCCTAACCAAGTCTGTGTTTTTTATTATTATGATTGAGGCAACATTGGTTAATAATCTTATATAAATTTCAGGTGTGTAACATTATAATTTGATACTTATATACTCTATTGTGTGCCCACTACCAAGAGTCTAGTTTCCTTCTGTACCATATATTTGACCTCCTTTACTCATTTCATTCTCCCCCAACCCCTTCCTCTTTGGTAACCACCATTCTGATATTTATATCTTTGAGTTTTTTTGTTACTTTTGTTACATTTTTGTTTTAAATTTCACATATGAGCGAAATCATCTAGTTCTTAACCTTTTTCATTCGACTTATTTCATTCAGCATGATAACCTTAAGATCCATCCAAGTTGTCACAAATGGCAGTATTTAATTTTTTATGACTGAGTATTTCATTTTATATCTATTTATATTTTGTCTATGTCTATGTCTACCTCTATATCTATACTTATGTCTATATCTATATCTATCTATATCTACATCTATATATTTTATCTATATCTATATCAATATCTATATCTATATCTATATCTATATCTATATCTATATCTATATCTATATCTATATCTATATCTATATCTATATCTTTATATCTATATCTATCTATCATCTATATCTATCATCTATATTGATCATCTACATTGATATCTATATATCTATCTACTTATTGATAGATATAGAGATATAAATATCATGACTTTTTTATCCATTCCTTCATTAATGGGAACTTGGCTTATTTCCATATCTTTCTTACCAAGACTGTGTTTTCTACCTTGACATATCCAATAGGAAAATAGAACTTACAATGTATTTTTTTCAGACCCAGACCACAGTGTTAAATATGTTGACATTTTGCAAATGCTTTTGTGATGTGAAGGAAAAACAATAGATTTAGGATTTGAATATGAAATTTGAAGCCCCTTCTACTATCTGAAAAGTCCCTTCATTTTTCTGCTTCTCAGTCCATGCAGTATGGAATGGGAAGTAAAGAAGGTGGAGGTTTACGGCTAATCAAAATCTCCTGGATGGTTTGTATAGTAAGCAAGTAATTTGCTGCAGTAAGTGTACCTTATAAAATTGAGAAGGTTTGCAGAGATGTTTTAGTGGTGGTCTCTTGAGTAGAATGGAGAAAATGTATTATCCCCATTGCAGATACAGCAAATAAGGAATGGAAAGGTGAGGTGAGTTGATCAAAGTCATATCATCAGAGAGTGACAGCTGGGACTAGACCCCAGAATTTCCAACTTTAGTCTCAATTCTTCTCTATACACTTTCTTTTCAAAGTCAATGATACTTTGGATATGGTATGACTCATATTTAGAAAAAAACCCACAAAAACATATAAGTACTGAAATCCTCAAATTCTGAGAATTGCTCATTGACTCATCACTTCTTCCACAGCAGAGAGCAACCAGACAAGTTCCACTGTCTGCACTTATTTACTTGATTTTGATGTTATATGAGGTTAATAGAATATTTTTAATTGTCCAAATTATTACAGTTGCTCCTATTTTTTCCTCCCATAACTCCCCTCCACCCAGTTCCCACCCCATCCCATGCCCTTACCCAACCCACTGTCCTCATTCGTAGGTGTATGATTTTTGTCCAGTCTCTTCCCATACCTCCTACACTCCTTTCCCCCTGAGGATTGTCAGCCACTCCTTTCTATGCCACTGATTCTATTATATTCACCAGTTTATTCTATTCATCAGATTTTTTTATTCACTTGATTTTTAGAGTCATTTGTTAATAGAGAAGTATTTGTTATTCATAATTTTTATCTTTACCTTTTTCTTCTTCCTCTTCTTAAAGAATACCTTTGAGCATTTCATATAATACTATTTTGGCGGTGATGAACTCCTTTAGCTTTTTCTTATTGTGCATCTCTGTATATGACCTTCAATTCTTAATGATAGCTTTGCTTGGTTGAATAATCTTGGTTATAGGTTCTTGCTATTCATCACTTTAAATATTTCTTGCCACTCCCATCTGACCTGCATAGTTTTCATTAAGAAATCAGCTGACAAATGTATGGGTGATCCCTTGTAGGTAATTAACTGTTTTTCTCTTGCTGCTCTTAATATTCTCTCTTTGCCTTTTGCTCTTGGCATTTTGGTTATGATGTGTCTTGGTGTGGTCCTCCTTGGATTCCTTTTGTTTGGGGTTCTGTATGCTTCCTGGATTTGTAAGTCTATTTCTTTCACCAGGTGGGGGAAGTTTTCAGGCATTATTTCTTCAAATAGGTTTTCAGTATCTTGCTCTCTCTCTTCTTCTGGTACTCCCATAATTTGGGTGTTGGTACTTTTGAAGTTTTCCCAGAGGCTCCTTACACTATCTTCAGATTTTTGGATTTTTTTTTTTTTTTGCTTTTCCAGATGAGTGTTTTTTTCTTCTTCTTTGTATTTCAAATATTTGAATTGATTCTTATGATCCTCTAGTCTGCTGTTGGATCTCTGTATATTATTTTTTATTTCAGTCAGTGTATGCTTAATTTCTAGTTGGTCCTTTTTCATATCCTTGAAGGTCTCACTAAATTTATCATCCTTTTCTAGAAAATTCTTGAAAAGCTTTATAACCATGGTTTTGAACTCTAGATTAAGTCATTTGCTTTCCTCCATTTCTTTCATTTGTGACCTGTTTCTTTGTCTCCACATTTTGACTGTTTCCCTGAGTTGATAGAGTGGCCTTGTGTGCTAGGTGTCCTATAGGGCCCAGTGGCTCAGCCTCCCCAGTAACCTGTGGTGGACACACTTGGTGCCTTTCTTTGTGGGATGTGTGCACAGTCATGTGATAATTAAGCCTTGATTGTTGTTAGTAACACTGGGAAGAATTGACCTCCAGGCCAGTTGGCTATGAGGATCAGCTGTTCTTATGATGGGAGAATTTCTGTGCTGGATACACCCTTATGAGGCAAGACTTGCTTCAGTGGAGCTTTGGTGCTCACTGAGTCTGCCCTTTGAGTGTGTCCCTTATGGATCTGAGAAGTTGTAATCTGGATGGTCCCACTCTGACCCCTGGGTACACTGGCTCTTGGATCTCAAAGGAGGTGCTTATTTAGCCTCTGTCTGAGGCCACCAAGCAGGAGCTGTGGAGAGATTTTCAGATTCCTATTTTTGTTTGGGTTTTGGAGGTGCCCAAATGAGGCCAAGCTATGAAGCAATGCAAGCTGCTGTGGGGCCTTGAGCCTTCTTTTGACTGTTCTGGGTCTCTCTGACTCAAATGTAGTTTGTTAGGTAAGTTTAGATTTCAAAGAAACAGGCCATTCATATGCTGATGGGGCAGAGTCTCAGGGCAGAGCAAACAACAATTGCTGATCCTTAGCCCTGCCCTAAAGGGCCCCTGGGTCTCAGTGTCCCACAGTAATCACTGAAAGCACCTCCAAGAAAAGCCACCCTCCAGTTTCACCTGCTGCCAGATAGTCCATTTTCTCCCTGTATTAATCTGGGTCCCCAGAGTCTTGCATAGAACTGGAGTTCAGAGCAGTTGGGAGCTTGTGTCTCTCTGCAGATTGAAAAAGCCAGCTGTGTACTCAGTTGCTAGCCCCCTCTGCACGTGCCTTGTACCTCTGCATTTTACTTCTGCAGCTCCTCTGAGTCTCAGTGTGCTTTTCTCTTCCCTTCTAGTTGTAGAATTTCCACTCAGCCAGCCTCTCTGTGGTTCTGGATGATGTCCATTTTCTTTTTGTTGTAGTTTTGAAGTGGGTGTGTGAGGCAGCAAGTTCAGGTGTTTACCTATGCCTCCATCTTGGTTTCTAGAATCTTGTATGCAATATATCCAGGGGATTTGTTGGTAGAAAGAATAGGGACTCTTTCAATCCATTTGTTGCAAGAGGAGTAGCATACTGAATAAACATTTTATATCTGTTTGAGCCTCAAATTTTTTAATGTTACCATCTCCTTCTTATTAGGAATTTTAAAAGATCCCGCCTTGCCTTTAAAATAATTGCAGCAGTACAAGAAACTTAGAACCCTGTGTGTGGTTCTATGAAGGGCATTTGATTAAGTAAATAACTGTCTGAAAGAGGTTGTCCCCATTGCAAGTTGGGGTTTTTATCTTCATTTCATGGTCATAAAGTAGCCATCTTCTGTGCTATTTAAGTTCCCATTTAGATCCCATTTTGATGTCCAATTTTCTCATCTGCTTGGGCCCAGCCTGGGGCCAATGTTGTTTCATGTGGGTGGCTCTTTCTGGTTTGTATTGTCCTGGAGCTTATACCTCTTAGCATATTCTGGGTAAGGTCTTGCTTTCAAGTCACAAAGAAGGAAATCCTCTGAGCAAGGACTTCCTGTGAGTGGCAAGAGCAGGAAAGACTTAGTTCCAGCTTATTTATATCTAGCTGTAAAGATCAGGGTCTGCTTCTATCTCATCTGTCCAGCATGCCATAATCATGTGGGGGAAAAGATCATGTGCATTATCTGAAAGATAAGGAACATGAAAGATACAGTTCTTACCAATCCAAGCGCTATTCTCAGGAAATAGAAAACCTCTTTCTTCTTTAAACATAGCTAATATTATGATTTTAAGCTATGTCTTGTGTTAGACAAATCAGTTATAGATTTCTTACTTTCTTCTCCTATGAATATATTCAAAACAGGATATTAAATAGATGTTGTTTATCAGCATCGATGTTCAAACACTATCGATTCTGTCTTGCTTCTCCCACTCCAGGTAGCAATGATGCAAGGTCAGTTGCCTGCAACTAATCATTTGGTCCTTGGTTACACAAAGTCAATAGAATGTGAGGATACATGAGGTGAATGTGCTAATATAAATCTTTAGCCAGTGGTTGAGTGGGCATGAAAGAGTTATACCCCAAGATCAGGTAGGAAAAGGCAACATTTTGACCATTCAAGGACCTCTAAGTACCAAGCAGGAAGCAGTTATGACGGGAAGAATGCACGGGTAGTGGGAAATTTCTTTTAGAGATTATTCTGCACATGTATATTTCTTAAACCAAAGAGGACAAAAGCTTCAGTTACTAGTGGAAGCAAGGGAGCATTCAAGATACTCAGGAACTAGTATAGGTTATTCACAAGTCTCAATCTCATGTGCTTTTTGGTTTACTTAATTTTGTGAACTAAGATTTCAGGGCAGTAGAAGACAAGGAAGCATGGAAAGAAATAAAGATTTACCTTGAAGATATTGCTGACTGAGAGGGTGAGAATCTTGGTACTATGTACATTAGCATTGAAACCAGAAATAAATTGCCTTGTGGAGGCCAGATGGAACAAAGAAGCACAGAAGCAAACCATATACACTAAGGCTAATGAATTAAAATAAAAATATGATTAGCAGCCCTATCTGTGGATTGAGGGTTGGAATGCAGAAGGCACATGCCTGGATTGTGGGCTCAATCTACATGGAACATGCAAGAGGCATCCAATCAATGATTCTCATCATTGGTGTTTCTATCTCTCTCTCCCTCTCCCTTCCTCTCTGAATAAAAATATATTTAAAATAAGAGAAAATGATACCATCACAGACATTTCCAGCTAAGAGACACTCTTATGCATAGAGAGATGTCAGAGACTGAGGTGCGCACATATTTTGCCCTGAATTTGTATTTATTCAGTGCAAGTTTATAGACCTGGCAGGGAAAGTAATATAACAAAGTAATTAAAAGATAGGTTTATGAGTCAAATTGTCTGGGTTTGTATCCTGGTTGCCTAGCTTACTAGCTGTATCAGTCAGCTATCGCCATAATAATGCTGAGTAACAAATCACTCTCAAATTCAGAAGCATACCAACCAAAATATTTTACTCATTCAGGTATCTGTGACATATCTGGCATCTAGCTAATGTAGATTTGGCTCTGGTTTTGCCCCTTTATTATGAATTATGGAAAGTTTACAAAAGAAAATCAGTGTTACCTTTTGAGTAATGAATGGTCTCAAAATGAAATTTTCTCCCATTTGTTTTATATCTTCATGTTTCTCTCTTTAGTACTCAGGCTAATTATAGGTGCTTTTTTGTTTTCCTCATTTTTTAAATTAAGTGGTTTAAACAACTGGGTTCAAACAACTGATTTGGTATCAGGCCTCTAAGTTTCAATTTTAAACATTTAGCTGTACTTAATGTGTATCAGTTGTGTATTCTTGGGAACATTAGTTACGTTTTCTAAGCTTCAGTTTTTTGTTTCCCAGGAATATATCATATCTTATCTTGGAAGATTCTTGCAAGCATTAGAGGAAATACACATTAATATTGAATTAACTTTTTCATACCCATTCTGCTCTAACTAGGCTTTCTTATTTATTTATTTATTTATTTATTTATTTATTTATTTATTTGCTTGAACAAGATATGCTTCTTCCTATCTTAGTGTCTGTCATATGCTGTTTACCATTCTTGCCAGTGACAATATTCATTCATCTATGTATGTAAAAGGTATTTATTATATGCCTTCTCTGAGTAAACATTGTTCTAAGTGTTAGGGATGTATCAGTGTACAAGGTAAAGGTGAATGTGCTAATATAAACCTTTAGTCAGTGGTTGAGTGGGCATGAAAGAGTTATATCCAAGATGAGGTAGGAAAAGGTAACATTTTGACCATGCAAGGACAATAATGCTTTCTCCATAAAGCTTACATGCTAGCTAGAAGCCACTATCTTAACTACATGTTAGATGTTTATAAGGGTAAAGGAAAATAAACCAGTGAAGGAGATAGGGAAGACTAGGGTTGGGCTACAATTTCAATGAGATGGTCTGGTACAGATGACTAGTTCCCTGGGTTTACTGGTCTCTGAGGAAACTTTTTCAGTCCCTTGCTGCTACATGCCCCATAGAGCAGCAAAGGACTGAAAAGCAGTTTGGACCAATGGGTTAGAAGTGAATGTGATGTGAACGCCTCCATTTAGGGCAGTGGTTCTCAACTTGTGGGTCACGACCCCTTTGGGGGTCCAATGACCTTTTCACAGGGGTCGCCTAAGACTATTGGGAAACACCTATTTCCCATGGTCTTAGGAACCAACACACTGCTCCTCGGTGTAGCAAAATGTAGCAATGTAGTTTACTGTTGTTATATGAAGACTGTTGCCCATGCTACACCATGATTCAAGACAAAATTTCATTTATTTGTAATTAGAAATAAATATTTCACAATATATAATTACATATTGTTTTTGTGATTAATCACTATGCTTTAATTATGTTCAATTTGTAACAATGAAAATACATCCTACATATCAGATATTTACATTACAGTTCATAACAGTAGTAAAATTATGAAGTAGCAACGGAAATAATTTTATGGTTGGGGGTCACCATCACACGAGGAGCTGTCTTAAAGGGTCATGGCATTAGGAAGGTTGAGAACCACTGATTTAGCGGGTTTAAGAGAGGCTATGCATTCTCTATGGCTATTCTTTCTCTGCCAGTGAGTCGATGGAGGGTACATGGTCCAGACATATGGACATATGTTTATTCATTTTGCTATATGTATGACCATGTAACCTCCACTGACTCATTGTCAACTGGTTCCCTCAATGCTTATGTTGAGCAACCCTCTGGACACACAGATGAGGAAGAAAAAAATGTTTGTTGTTTTAAGTCAGTAATATGGTGTTAATTTTTATCACCATGTTTTCTAGCTTATCCTGACCAATACAGTGGGTTAGACAAAAACTCACCTAAAAAGATGACATTTTAGTCACTATCTAAATGAGGACAAGGGGTAAGCAAATTTTTTCATATTTAGATGGAAGTTTAAAAATGATTCTTCCTTACTATTTACTTAATGCCACAAGGTCTTAAAACCCCACAAGTACAAGGCTGCATTTTTTTAAATTAAATTTCAGCATTGTAGGAATTCAATACATTTTTGAAAATGTATAAGTGACTAAATAGATCACATAAAAAATTGTTAGGGCATAAAACATGACAACCATTTCTATTTAACATTTATTATTTTCTCCTTTCTTATTTCTCTATCTTGGCATTCACCTAAAAGCAATAGTAGATATTTATTTCATTAGGCTCTTTTGATTGACAGTGATAGTAATTATGAGATATATTTGGACATAAGAGAAACAGGATTATATTGGGGCTGAGAAGCTACTATATTATTTCACTTTTACATAGTTGATGATAGTTAATAATGTCCCTTATTTATTTATTGAAAAATAACTGTATGCCTGCCATGTACACAGCCTCCATATGGGTTAACTTATTTCATCATTCTAAGGGCTCTAATGGTAAGTCTCATTGTGACCCCATTTTATAGATGAAGAAACCAAGGTAGTAGAGAGTTGAGAAACTTGCCCACATTCCCATAGCTAGAGCTAGGAAGTGAGGCCAGCTACTCCGATGCTATAGTTCTATCACTAACCATTTTGCCTAAAGTCTCCTGTTGGATGATCTACTAAACGTGACAAGGTCCTCAGCAAAAAGGTTCATTGGTCTCAAATTTAGGCTTTGCCATCATGAAACTCAGCCGCATTTAATACATTTGTGTATTTGTAGGCCTGTTTGCTCTTGCCCCATAAGCTCATTTATTCTTCCTATCTAAAGTTTTTCTGCCCTTTGCACCTGTAGTTGGCAAACTGTGGCTCACGAGCCACATGCGGCTCTTTGCCCCTTGAGTGTGTCTTTTCAACAAAATACCATGGCTTGGGAGAATCTATTTTGAAGAAGTGGCATTAGAAGGGTGGTTCTCAACCTTTGGGTCATGACCCATTTGGGAGTTGAACGACCCTTTCACAGAGGTCGCCTAAGACTATTGGAAAACACCTATTTCCCATGGTCTTAGGAACCAACACACCGCTCCTCAGTGTAGCAAAATGTAGCAATGTAGTTTACTGTTGTCATATGAAGACTGTTACCCATGCTACACCATGATTCAAGACAAAATTTCATTTATTTGTTATTAGAAATATTTCACAATATATAATTACATATTGTTTTTGTGATTAATCACTATGCTTTAATTATGTTCAATTTTTAACAATGAAAATACATCCTGCATATCAGACATTTACATTACAGTTCATAACAGTAGCAAAATTATAGTGATGAAGTAGCAACAGAAATAATTTTATGGTTGGGGGTCACCACCACATGAGGAGCTGTCTTAAAGGGTCGTGGCATTAGGAAGGTTGAGAAGCACTGCATTAGAAGAAGTTTAAGTTTAAAATATTTGGCTTTCAAAAGAAATGTCAATCATTGTACTGTTGATATTTAGCTCTGTTGACTAATGAGTTTGCCAACCACCGCCTTTTACTCTCTTTTTATAAGCTCTGAGACCCTCCCTACCTTGGCTCTATATAAATCCGTTCAATTCCAGTCCTTGTTACTGAAACGCCAACAAGAGTGCATTTGATCCTATTTCAGCACCAGGTCAGGACCTAATTTCCTGGATACCTCAAAATCGCTTGTGTTGGGTCTGGTTACCATTTGTGGACTCACCTGTTTACAGAGGGGCTAAGTCTAATGGTTAAAACAATGTTGTCTAAGGATTCTCAGAGCTAAGTGCCTGAATGTGCTGTTTACTTAGAAAAGGTTATGGGCATGGCGGGAATCCCAATTAACATATGTGCCCTCATTGTCTGTGATGAGCCAGGCATCCACTAGACACTTAGACACATTGGATAATAACATTACCATGTTTCAAGGTGGACATTATCATCATGTCTATTCCAGGGCGGCAGACACTGAGTCTCTAAATGAACCCAATGGTCCATGGCTAGAAAATAGCAGATCAGATATTGACTTCTCTGGCATTTTTACTACACCGAGCTAGAAGTTGCCTTTGTGCATGTTTATTTTTATTTTAAAATCACTGCTTCCTTTCTACCTCAAATAAATAGAGCACTTGAAAGTCACCACTACTGTCAATATTAGAGACATATCAAATGCTGTCACTTAGCCAGAAAGCTGCTTGGGAGAAACTGTGTAATGTTATACAACATGACAAGCTCTCATCCACAGTGGCAGCCTTAAAGCCAGGGTCATGTGGCTTGTGCAGAACACCAAAGCCATTAGCTGAAATCCCAGGACCAGAGGCTGAAGATTTCACCACCAAACTCAATCTGTTCTTAGCCCCGGAGAGCAGAGGCCATTCTCCACAAGTAAGTTATTTTCATTCAAGGCAAAAATGTGTGCCCACATTCGGCGTTCCGTTCTGGAGAGAGCTGGGCACGCTATCTTCTCAGTGTGGATTGGATGAGGGAAGTGAGAAGCAAACAGCAAATTCTTGGCAGCCAGAGGCAGGCAGGCAGCAGAGAAGAAGGGGGGAAGGCTGTCAGGGGACTATCGTGGAGTGATTTGACTCTTGTGATGTTTTTGCCATTTTCTGCAGTCAAAAGCGTGCTGTCTGCAGGCTTGATGTTTTCTTAATAAACTAAGGGTGGGAGGGGATTGTAAGAAGGAAGAGACTGGAAGGAATCACCTAGTTTTCTATCTTTATCCAGCACTTCTTTAGCAGTTAAGATTCTTCTAGAAACAGGAATATCACAATTACAAACAAATAAACAAAAAACACCACACAGTGAAATAGCCTAAATAATTTTAAAAATAATTCATAATTCTATATAATTCTAAAGCCCCAAAGTTAGAGTATTAAAGTAAGGTTTGCCACATCTACTTCTCTCTGCTTTTGGTAGCATTGGCTTAATCCAGAGGTGGATTTTTCTCTTTGTTGACAATAGAGTAACCCGGTATAGTCCAGGCTGCATGATTCCTGGTTTGCGGAGCGAATGCTGTTCTCAGGAGTTCTCCCAGAAGAGAGAAGAAGATTCCCTTCCAGAAGCCCAGCCCAGATATTCTCCAGCCTCATCTGCTACACTTGAGCCACGTGCCTAGTCCCAATGCAATTACTATGGCCAAGTGAGTGGGCTTTGCTATTTAGCTTAAATTGGAAGAACCATTCGTGGAGCTGAGGATGAAGTTATCTCACTCAAACTGCAGGCTAAAGGTGGTTCTCCATAACCCTGTGTGCCACCAGGGTGGGAAATATATTCAGGGTAGCACCAACAAATCACATGAGGCCCTTGTCACATCTCAGCTGGCCTATTACAAGTCTGCTCATTGAGCTTCCTCTAGTCTTGTCCCCTCTGGTCCATCTTTTATGCTGCTCCTGATGACAACCCAAGAAAACTTAAGCAGCTCACAAGGCATATCAAATCCTTTTTTAAAAAAATATATTTTATTGATTTTTTTACAGAGAGGAAAGGAGAGGGAGAGAGAGTTAGAAACATCAATGAGAGAGAGACATTGATAAGCTGCCTCCTGCATGCCCCCTACTAGGGATGTGCCCACAACCAATGTACATGCCCTTGACCAGAATCAAACCTGGGGCCTTTCGGTCCTCAGGCCAACACTCTATCCACTGAGCCAAATCGGTTTCTGCAAAATCCTTTATGAATTGTTTCCTATCTAACTTCTACTCTTATTTCCCCTCTTCACAACGAACTGGGTGAAGCTCCCTAAACTCCATGAGGCACACTGTTGTTTGTCATTCATCAAAGTTCAGCTTAACCATTGCTCTTACGACCTTAATAAATTGGGCTAGTTTTACTTGCCCTATGCTTTCAGAACAATCTGAATTTAACTTCTGTCATAGAAACTTCCCACTGTGTTTAATTGCTTGTCTTTCATTTCCTGTTCAAGAAAAGGAACAGCCCACAGCTTTGTATCCTTAGATCCTGTGTACTCCATATAATGTAAGCATTCAGTCATTCAGTGTAAGTTTGCTGAGTGGTTATGGTTTGCTAGTAAACTCTGCTAGGTGGTGAGGGCACCACGTAAGCTGAAAATAAAATCAAGCCCTGGTCCTACTATCCCACAGCCTTCTCATTAAAAGAATAAATAAAGAACAAATAACAAAATGTCAGATGGCACGTGAGGCATCTTCCAGCAGCCATGAAAAGACCATGACACTGGTCTCTCTCCCTGTCTATTCTCATTCTCTGTCTTTGAATTGCATTTTCATCACCTATAAAATAAGAAGTTGTCCAGTGCTTAATATTTTTTAAAAGTTAATTATATTTTCACTACATTCTACCTGATCTTACTTCCTTTGTTTTTCTAAAAACTGGAGAGGAGGACATGGTTTTCACCCTGGATATCTCTGTCAATACCTGGAGGAGCAGCAAATGTGCCAATTCCTTGCCAACACCCAGTTGCCCTTCCCTTAAGCAGGTAAGTGTTCAACAGTGCATTGCCTTCCCGAGAGGACTGGTCAATTTTCTGGGGTGAGAATCAAAAGGCATATAGAATATCAACTACTGATGCCAAGACTGAAAATAAGGAATATTATATTAAGTGGAAATTTAGTGAATTTAGTACCAATCTAAATCTCATCTTGCTCTTCTGCCAATGCAACTTCCTGCCAAATAAATTTGTAACTAATTTTTAACTAATATTTAATGTTGGAAAGATCTAGGGACATAATTTTTACTAATATCAATGATACATCAACATAATGAATTCAAAATCAGCTTATAATTAAGAAAACAAATGAACAAAGGACACAATTGTGATTCAGGAGACGCAAATTATTGCCATTTTTCTTCCCTTTCCCCCCCTCACTTATTAATTCTAAGAATTCACTAATCTTTTTAGTGGGTATCCCAGTAATTGGTATGAATTAGCGAGACCCGCTGAAACTCACTGTAATTTACCAGAGACAGAGTTTTAATAAATGGAGGAAAGATTTTAACAGAGATCGGTGTGGTGAAGCTAAATTATGGAGAAGACTAGGTTCCTTTGGTAACCAGGCTTTCCTTAGGTTTCCATATCCTATATTCTCTGTTATCTTATAAAATTAAAAGGCAAAATAAATAAGTCCTTGGAAAAAAAACCCTAATAAATATGAACTTAGGTTTTTAATAAACTTAACATTAATAAAGAATTTGCATGATTAGGGTAAGGACCTCTAATCAATCCAGACAGATAAGATCATAATTGCATTGGATGTTATTATTTCCTTTTCATTTACTTAGACCAAATGCAAAATAAAGTCTTGAGATGTGTACAAATGGAAATGAAAATCACAGTTTTTCAGTGATAATTTGATAGGAAGTAATTGGCCACCTGAAGAGAAAAACCCTCATCATGTAAATAATTACAAATAATTGGTTACTCTAAGATTGGATTACATTTAATATACTTGGTACAATGAATACTCTTAACTAAAGGTACTAACATGAAGGTTAGAAGCATATTATCAGCCATATATATTGGAAATAATAAAATAGTTTATAGACTAACTAGCCACTGTCCAGTTTTGACTCACCTATTTAATATATTTGGCCAACAAAGCTATTTTGAAAAATCTTTAACTAGCTGTTAATACTTAAAGATGCAGATTTTTTACACACAAACTGGATTTATGGTTTTTCTTTGAAAAAAAAAGGAAATATCAGAGGACACTGGGCTTTTATTGCCACAATGGCAACAATGTTGTGGAACCAGAGCAGAAATTGGAGCCATCCACATGCTCAACTGACCCTCCTCATACAGCTGGAAGCCATCCTGCCCCAAGAAGATGTTTGAGTTTGTGACTCCAGCTCCAGTATCATCCGGTATTTACATAAGATGTTTGAGTTTTATAGAAAGCTTCAATTATTTACCTTGATCCTTATAACTTTATGGAATAAATAATTTTGTAAAAAAAAATGAACTGGCTCACCCCAGGAAATAAATCAGGAGTTGAAGAAGCCAGGGTATGAATCCAAGTCTCTTCACTCATAATCTAATATTTCTACTGAGCCTTGCTCATTCTTATTTGAGATCAACTATGATTTTTGTTGTTGTTGTTGTTGTTAATCTTCACATCTTTTTTCCATTGATTTTAGAAAGATTGGAAGGGAGGGAGCAAAGGAGAGAAAGAGAATGAGCAAACTATCAGTGTGAGAGAGAGACATCAAGAGAGACATATCAATTGGCTGTCTCCTGCAAGCACTCTAACTGGGATCAGGGATTGAATCAGGTATGTGCCCTTGATTAGGAATTGAACCCGAGGCAATTTGTTGTGTGGGTCAACACTCTAGTCACTGAGAAATACCATCCCGGGGCAATTATGAAACTCTTTATTAAAATAAAACATGCATTGAGGTGAAGTAAACATCCTTTATTCAGACCCTAAAGTTTTAATATTGGATCTTGGATGAGATAATTATCTTATGTGAAATAATACATAGCTAACCAACAAGATACGCTGCCAAGCTCTGACCCATAGAAAAATTTCTGCAATTTGTTCAATTTTTAAAAAAATCAAATTTCCATGCTTTGATAGAGCCTATTGCGTTTTTCACCTGGTAGGATGAATATCTTTTTCTAATTAGGTGCTGGACTTGCTTCAACTTAGAACATTTGACTTTGAACTGTCTTTAGGGAGATTAGACTCTTGAACAAGTTGAGTAGATAATGTTATAAGTAGAGCTTCCTGTAACTAAGAGTTTGTGAACTATGACAAATAGTAGTTTGAAATCCTTAGGAGCTCCTGAGAATATTCTCAACCATTATTGTATAGAAGGAAACATTGTGTTGAACTATTTACTTGTGGTGGGTCTCATTGTGCTACCACTTTTGCAGGAATTACATGGGCATTAGCTGTGCCAATGCTTAATAGATTTCTTTCCTGATTCAACTTCGTAATTCAGAAAGAACATCTCTCAACAACAATTTTTCCATCCCTTTATTCATTTTATGATCTGGTTGAATGAGCACCTCCACAGAAAAATAGATATGAGTGAGCATTTTAAAGAGAATTTAGTTAAATGGCCAATAAGCATATGAAAAAAAAATATTCAACCTTACGAGATAAAAATAAATACAAATTTAAAACATGTAGTTTAAGTAAAATAACAATGATATGTTATTAATGATATATTATTAATTGCCAACTAAAAGGCCAAGAACTTTAAAACCATTCTACCCATTGTGTCCAAAATTTCTGAGGTACTTATACATTACCAGTATGAATGTAAATTGATTTAATTTGTTGTAGGGAAAAAGTCTTGGAAATGTGGAAATAATTTAAACTGGTGCTATAGTTACATGATTTGGATTTAATTATCTACAAGAATGAACATCATATCATTGTGTTATATTAATCAAATAAACTAATACATTGGAAGCAAGTTTAAAACCCTAAGCGTAGTGTATCATATCAATTCTCAAATGTCCATACTCTTAAATTCCCATTGATACCATAAATATATAATGGCATAAAAATATGTCTCGAGTGTAAGTAAAAAGAAGTTACTGACATTTTATATCATGTGATCCTATTTCTGTGTACACACAAATGTGTGGATGTTAGAAATGTATGGAAGAATGTACTCCAAGATGCCAACAATGCTTATCTGGTGGTAGAAATGTGGGTGACTTTTTGTGCCTACTTAATTTCCTTAATTTGTTTCCAAAGTGTGTAGAACTCTTGTATTAATAAAAAGGGAATTGAAAATTTTAAAAATAGCTGGATATTATTGTTTTGGCCAAATTCAATAAATCCCATTTAAATGACAAAACCCTAGGTCATGTTGATTGAAAAGTATTAGGGATTATTTAAACATAAGCTTCTAATACATCTTGTTTGGATCACTGCAGTAGATTCCTAATCGGTGATGTCATTTCACAGTCTAAAACTCTCCAATAGCTTTCCAGTGCCCTCGGAATGAAAGCCAAAGTGTGAACACAGTCCTGTTAGAGTTGGTCCCTTGTCTGCCTCTTTCAACACATCTCACATCACATACCAATCCCACTGTTTCTCCTACAGGCTAACATCTTTCTGCCTTAGGGATAATGTACCTGCTATTCCCCCCTACTGGGAATGTTCTCCCCTTTCCTTCCCTGCTGCAGGCTGTTCACATGATTGGTTCTTCCTTACTTTTTGGGTCTTAGCTCAACAGTCACTCCATACACACACACACACACACACACACAAAACAAACAAACAAACAAACAAAACAAAACAAAAAATCTTTCTACAGCAGCATTCTATTTTATAGCCTGTGCAGATCTTCTCACTGCATCTATTTTTTTTGCTCAGCTACTACTTCACAGTTATTAAATACAGATTACTCCTATAATATTGAAAGTGGTACAAGCAGAAACCTGCTTGGTTTGTCCACTATTACATCCCCAAGCAAAGGCAAGGGGCTTTCTATGTTGAAGATGCCTAATAAAGATGAGAAGAGTTTGTCTTCTTGCATAGAAGGTATCTGTGAAGAAACACATGCAAAGCCTCAGAAAGAACAGAAATGAAGCATGGCTCCATGTGCAAGGTAAGAACATTCAGAGCTGAAATTGGGAATGCCTGCCCTTTGCTTGTGGTTAGTCATTCCTCTTCTCAGCTTTATGTTCTGTCATCTACTTTTTATAGAGCTGGGATTTCTGACCCTCTGCTTGTCCTATATATTTCCCTCTCTTCAGAGCATCTACTCATTTCTCATGATTTTGATTTCCATACAATACCTTCCAGTTAGAACTCCTACAAAGTAAAATGACCATGTAGCATTTTGGTAAATATTTCACATAATTTTAAAATACCTATATTAACACTAGCATCAATTTCAATATTTTAATAAAAAGTAAAATATGACCCTAACCGGTTTGGTTCAGTGAATAGAGCATTGGTCTGTGGACTGAAGGGTCCCAGGTTCAATTCTGGTCAAGGGCATGTACCTTGGTTGCGGGCACATCCCCAGTAGGGGGTGTGCAGGAGGCAGTTGATCAATGTTTCTCTCTCAGTGGTGTTTCTAACTCTCTATCCCTCTCCCTTCCTCTCTGTAAAAAAATCAATAAAACATGTTAAAACAAAATAAAATTAAATACTTTTTTTAAAAAAAGTAAAATATGACTGCTATCAACTCTACCCCAGTCCAATCCAATATAAATATAATGCAAGACACATATCTAATTATTAAAATTTTTAACCACTTTAAAAAGTCAAAAGAAATGAAATTAATATCAGTTATTACATTTTACTTAAATATTCTAAAATATTTTTCATCAGTTAATCCAAATAGAGACATTGAGTTTATTTACACTAAGTTTTTGAAAGCCAGTATGCACTATAACACTTACGGAAGATCTCAATTTGGACAAGCTACATGTTAAAAGTTCGAGAGCGATTGGTGGTCAAAGGTTCCTGCATTGAGCAATAATAGTTCTACACTTTGTATCAGATTCTATTCCACCTGAGAGAACACCAAGGTTATTCTGCCCTTTGGGGGAGACTTTCCCCAGGGAAGATGATGGGGCAAGATGGCCCCTGTTAAGCTATGTATTAGTGTTCATAGTGCTAGAGGGTGGGCAGTGATGAGGTCCCAGAAAATGGATTTTGTCTTATGAGGATAAAAGAGTAGAATAAAAGAGGAAACTGAGCAGTAAGAGAAAGGAGATGGTTAGGCATGGGAGACTCTCCCCACCTTTTTCCTGTCCTTTTGTATCCCAATCTCCTTACCTCCCCCTCTTTCTATTCTCCTTAAGGCACATGCTACCACTCTAAGCCAACGCTTTCAGGGCCTTCAGAAGTAAGTATGAGCCAATTTAGTCGGTTTGTATGAAAAAGGATGAATAAACATATGAAAAGATTCTCATCTTGGAAAGAATTGAAACCATCAACAGAATATCTGGGAAGGATTTTAAACAAGGAAGGGATATGGCTACAATACTTTCATACTAGGGCTTTGTTCCATCTCTTTGTGTACTTGTAAAGTTTTAAATGACTCAGATTTCAGATATATTTTTCAATGGTGAAATAATAATATAATAGAAAAAAAAATACCAGCATTTTGGTATGTAAAAGTATCAGGGTACACTCAATGTAAGTTAATAAAACTGATATTACAATTATAATCTAAACTAGCCTGGTCTCTCTGTTGTCTCAATGCTTATTCTCATTGTTTAAGGATAAATTATCTCTGCATTTTTATTTCAACTTCTTTAATGATAAAATCTTATTGTTCCATTTTTTGCATCTGGCCAAATATTCAATTGCTGGTCTGTCTCTAGATCAACAATTATTTTTTTTTAAATATGCTTTTATTGACTTCGGAGAAGAAGGGAGAGGGAGAGAGAGATAGAAACATCAATGATGAGTCTGAATCATTGATTGCCTGCCTCCTGCACGACTCCTATTGGGGATTGAGCCTACAACCTGGCATGTGCCCTTGACTTGAATCAAACTTGGGATCCTTCAGTTTGCAGGCTGACACTCTATCCCTTGAGCCAAACCAGCTAGGGCTAGCTCAACAGTTCTTAAGCCAGACCACTAGTAGTTAAACCAGCTGTGGCCGGGTATAGCAATGTTACCCCCATAGAGCCGTGGACAGGTGGGCATAACAAATTATATTTTTTAGTATATTTGTGCACTGCCAGGCTGCTTGACTTTCTTTAAGGAAATATAGACCGCAAATATCAGCATGGACTATGGAATCAGACTTCCTGGGTCCAGATATTGATTCTACCAAGAAATAACTGAATATGCTCAGGCAACTTACTTAACCTCTCTGCAAATTTATCATCTATATCATGTATCTACAGGATACTAGGAGTGTCTACCCCTTGATTATTGTTAGGATTAACTGAGATAATCTATACAAGTGATTAGAATTGAACCTGGCATATAGTTAGTGCTATATTGTATTATTTGTTTTCTTTTCTCATTTATGCAGAATAAATCCTACCCTTGGTAAACTATACTTTGTCTTGATAATCTTCACAAGAGCTATGGACAATGGATACTGTGATCCCCACATCACCTATGAGGCAACGAGGGCTAAAAGAAGGTTAATTAAGCAGCCTGCTTAAAACTACACAATCAAGAAATGTCAGGGATGGGACCCAAAGTACCAGTAGAGGCTGACTGATTTCAAAGGCCCATTTCTCTGTTTTCCTAACTCCAAAAAGACAACAGGTAGTAAAAGAGCTGAGTGTCTAGAGCCAACAACTTTGGTGAAATGCATTTCAATGATATACATTTGATTCTTTCAGAAAAATCAGGATCTTATTTCCATAAGGCCTCAACTCTAGCCCTGTGTTCTACTCATTTATATGCTTGGGCTGCCAAGATGTAAGACCTACCACCGAGCCTGCCCGCTCCGTGTCATTGAGTCCCGTTGGGGTCAAGTCATCACCGATGTGTTGAAAAGGTGTGTCCTGGTTTGCTTTGCAGAGGATGCATTTGTGCCTCTTTGGGCCACGATCAGGCTGGAGAACCCAATCAAAAGGACCCGGTTCTTGCCCCAGGGACTACGGTGAGGAAACAGCCGGCAGCCTTCCAGCCACTCGCTGTCTCACTCCTGGTCCTGAAAAGGTTTGCATGACTCTGAAGCTTGACCAGAAGCCTCTTGGATTTGCAAAACATTTTCTGCCGCGCTCACTTAGGCTTTTAAAAAAGAAGTCTAAGCTTTGAACTGTTCCCCCCAAAGATCGACTTTGCCTTTGAAGCTTTAGCAGAACACACACACACACACCTGTGCAGAAAAGTGTGAATGAGTCACATTCCAGGGTAGAGTCTTCATAAACATCGGTGTTGTTAAACTCTGAAAAATCAAGACTTGGAAGGGGATGCCTCTGCCGCTGATTGCACTGTAACGGGTGCAGCTATAATAGGCTCCAGACACTACTAGAATAGCAGATATCTGTGTGTGACTACAGAGGAATATATAAGAAAGGAAAAGACAGATGGTGTACTTAGGTGCACTTAAGTCTGATTGCATGAGTTGATAATGAATGTTTAAATATGGCACTCCCATAAAATCGGATACCTGTAGACAATACTGAAATAACTACAGACTTGCTAGAGGAAAAAAAAAAAAAAAAAGAAGTTGTAGATTCTAATTTTTGTTTCCGTCGTTACGATGATTGTCTATTTACTTGTATGGGGAGTTTCATAACTTTCCCAGAACCTAATCATAAAACAAAAAGCACAATCAGTAGAAGAGGAAACAGATTCTTAGAAATGAGAGGAAACTTAAGGATTATTTCAGAGCCGTGGGAGCTCAGGATCCAGATAGGTAAGATGACAGAGGTCAGACAGGATTAAAAGCCAGGCCTGGCCCAGTCCTCAGGCCACCACAAAGCACCGTGATTTCTCTCCAAGATTATAATAAAATATTGTAAACTAAGCAAGAATCATAAACAAAACACAACTGGCATTGTTCAAAGTGTGATGGTCTTCTACCCCCATAAGCAACGTGGGTTTATGTATTTTATTGGTCCCAAACCTGAATAAAGTGGTGTTTTTTACAAACCTTGATAAAAGTTGGACTTCCTAGTGGCAACTGTACAATCCATTTTCCTAAGGGGCTTCTATTTTAACGTCTTTTCTGTATCTGTCAAAACAGCTCTCCAGTTAGACGATTACAATTCCAAAAAGTAAAAGCTCAAATATCTCGCTTAGATCTGATATCAAAAGATGTCTATGGCACCAGGCGATACTGGAGAAGGGCATGCGCTCCCCGTGTGCACAGGATGGGTGGGGGCACCGAGGGAAGCCACGCAGACCCAAAGTGCACGCTCCACGCAGAACGCACACATTAATCAGGAGCCATAAATAAATTGGACCTGGCACCTTAAGTGCCTTAAATGTTTGAAGTTAAACTTTCAATGGCACCCTTATTCTTAGAGGAAGCAGCAAGCCTCCCATCAAAGAGACTGGTGGCATAATCAAGATGAGTGATGCTGCCAGATTCTGAGAGGACCTCACAGTCTGCGTAGGAGAGGCAGTCCCCAGTGCAGCGAGCATGAAAAGTCCCCATGTCACTTATCATGAGTGGGATCTGGGTGCTGAGAGACACACACGCTTGAAAAGTAGGCAGTGCTGACATGTATCGGATGCTCTCTGCATGCGAGCATGGTGGTGGAAACACTTTCCCAACACCGTCTCCAAACAGGGTCCGCCTCAGGCTCCTGGATATTTTGCCAGAACACGGAAGGTTCTGAGAATGATGCTTTGAAAAGCAAGAAAGGGGGGGACTTCACGTGCAATTTAAAATTACTTTAGAATTTTCAGTTTATACATTACGTAATTGTGTACATGCAACTGGAAGATGACTTATAGTCCCTACATGAATAGATACATCTAGTGAACAAACATGACACAATTGTCACTCTCTAGCTCCCAAAGGATTTCTTTCTCCAACCTACCAACATTGCAAGATTTCATTAATTGCAATGTGCAAAAGTGAAGTAGATACTATAAAGCTTGTACATATACTAGCAGACTGCAACAGAGGAAGAAGTACCATCAGCAAAATAACACAAATCTTATGTAACTCTGGAAAATGATAAATGTTTTTAAAAATGATAAAAGAAAACTTCCTAACCACACTTATAAATATATAAAGAAAAATTCTAGATCAAAATTTGACAAACAAGGTCAACAACTGGTTAATATATCGTATGATTTATTATTGTTACCAGAGTTATTTTTAAAAAAGGAAATGTCCATGTTAATGATAACCAGTTTATTCTGATGAGCTGTGTATATACAGTGTGTGACAAAAATAGGTTTACAGTTGTGAGTACATGAAAGATTTTTTCTTACATTGTTATTTATTAATTATTATATTATTTTTCATATGAACAACTGTAAACTGACTTTTGCCAGATATATTATTTTCTATGCTGTAAAGAAGTTTGAGATACACTATACATGTGATTATAATAAACATTTTGAGTTAGAGTAAGTTTATTCATGTTAAAAAAATTGGGTGTTTGGGATGTGAATATGTATGTGTATTTTAAATTATATAAGAAAATATTTGGAAGGGTAAGCCCAGTATTATTCTAAGGAGGATCAGTTTATTTTTGCTGAATGTTGAATCTCCTACATTTACCACAGTTATTGCCATATAGAAGGGTGTACATTTGTTCAATAAATCGATTAATAAATTGAGTTGGGGTATAATACAACTTTACTTTTTGCTATAGGTATCTAAATTGTTTTAAATGAACATACACTGAATTGTATTAAAATTGTATATTAAAACTAGAGGCCTGGTGCACAAAATTTGTGCATGGGAGCAGTTCCTCCGCCCCGCCTGCATCCTCTCTAATCTGGAACCCTTCAGGGGATGTCCAGCAGTCAGACAGCCCTCTCGCAATCCAGGATCACTAGCTCCTAACTGTTCACCTGCCTGCCTGCCTGCCTGATCACCCCTAACCACTCTGCCTGCTGGCCCAGTACCCCTAACTGCCTTGGCCTGCCAGCCTGATCACCCCCTAACTGCGCTCCTCTGATCACCCCTAATGGCCCTCCCCTGTTGGCCTGATCACTCCTAACAACAGTCCCCTGCTGGCCTGATTGCCCTTAACAGCCTCTGCTTTGGCTCTCACCACCATGGCTTTGTTCAGAAGGATGTCTGGAAGACATCTGGTCTAATTAGCATATTACCCTTTTATTAGTATAGATTTTATATGTATATAGATAGAAGAAATATTTAACTATTGTTTCCTCATTAACAAATATTCTTTGAAAAAATATTATGTGTCAGGCACTACTCTAGATGGTTAGAATCAACCAGTGAACAAAACCAACAAAATATCTGTCAAATCCATCCATCCATCTATTCATTCATTTTTAAGTTGAATGATGAATTTAATCATTTACTAATCTATAAAACAAACTGATAACTTAATCTATTTCAGATGCTCTGTTAGAAGGGATATATTGAATCTTATAAAAATAAAATTCTCTTATATTTTCCCATATGTACATGAGGGAAAAATCACAGAAATCAGCTAAAAAAGTAAGTATTCCTACTCATTGTTCTTTATTCATAGTTGGGCAAAATTCACCATCAAGTTAAGTGAATTCTATTAAGACTTTCTATAAAAATAACAATACGAGTCAATTTTAAAATAGAAAGATAATAAATTATTTATTATTTATATAAATTAGAAAAATGCAAAACGTTCTAACCATGAGAAATGATCCCAGGACATTGATTTGCCGTCAGGTTGACCTGATTGTAAATGCTGTATTGCATGTGGGTGTAGCTCTGCAGTACAGGATTTAACTCCCTGACAAGGATGCAGGTGCCGTGCCCGCATGCTGCTAGGGGAACTCTTAGAAGCTTGGAGAAAGTTATGGTGCACATTATGTGAAGTGAAAATACTATAATTCTCACAGCACACCATGGAAGAAGAGCTCAAAAAACTCCAAGAATGGGAAGGTTAACGTGGATTATGCTTGAAAAAATCTGCTGGGTGATTGTTTCCATAGGAGAACCCAGAAACCATTTTTTATTTTTTTTATTTTTACCAAATTAATATAGAGTTTACTGTGGGAAGGTTATCAGCACCATTGAGAAACTCAGGGATCGTTTTCTGCTGGGCTTGATGTTGGGCACTACCGTTATACAAGTTATACAATTGACGCGTAGCATCGGGAATGATAGGGTATCAGATGCGAGAGGCCAGGTGGTGGTTGCTTAATTCTCAGAACCCACGGGGCTGTAATAATCATAATGAACAGCGGGGTTGGAGTGGCAGCCAGGATGACCTGACCTATAAAAAGCCATCGAGATTAGACAGAGAACAAAAGCCAAAGGCACATTGCATGATCTTTACTAACCCAAGAAATGAAGATCGGATGATCGGGAGACTGAGAGTAGCTACCCAATAAGAGTCATGATCTCTTGTTTAGCTTTGACATAGAAGCCAATTTTTATACCTGGAATCCATTGTCTGAAAAACAGGCCAAATCTTCAGAAGGAAAAAAAAAAAGCCTAGAACACTACAACAAGTGTAGAGCAATATTTCCCCAGTAATTTGCACAGTGGTCTTCAATTGCTTAGAATACGAGAGCGGGGAGAGCCAAGTAGTTGAAGAACAGAGAATCCTAGTTCCCATTTAAACCCAGGAAAGCTCCCCTGGTGACGTGCAAACATATGGAACCTCAAGTAATAAATGACGCTCTGGCCGAGGTCTGGCTCAAAGTGCGTGCAATGGCTCCAAGGACCCACCCAGTGGTCATTTCTCAGGTCCCGAATGCGTAATTGGAATAGACATACTCAGTAGCTGTGTTCCATATTGGGTTCTCTGCTTGTGGAATTAGAGTGATTGTAGTGAGAAAAGCCAAGGGAAGTCTCTGAAAAAGAACCTCTCTTGCCAAGATAGCTACAGACAAAAATCAGGAAAGTGGCAGAAATTAGTGCCACCTAAAGGCCTAAAGAACATAGGGTAGCGCATGCTATCCTATCTCCATTTAATTCACCAGTCTACATCTTATGAAAGTCAAATGAACTCTGGGAGATAATAGTAGGCTAGTGCCAATTCGATTGAGTAGTATCACAATTGCAGATTTAATGCCAGATGTGGTGTATTTGCAAAAACAGATAAAAATCGCCTCAAGTACATGGTATTCAGCTATTGATCTGGTGAATGATTTTTATTTTTTTCCCCATCCCTATCAAAAAGATGGAACAGAAACACTTTCTATTCACATAAAAGCAATAACAGTATGCATTTATAATCTTGCCACAGGCTATGTGAAAGCTCTCCTGTGTTCTGTCAAAATATAGAATGAAGAAAGCTCAACTTTCTAGACATACCTTAGAACATCACACATGTCCATTATATAATGACATCATGCTAATTGGTATAAATGAGCAAGAAGTCACAAGTATATTAGACGCCTCAGTAAGACACATGCCCTTGAGAAAACAGAAAATAACATAATGAATATTCGGGGGACTGATACATCTGCGCAAATATTAGGATTCCAGTGGTCTGAGGCATGCTGGGACATACCTTCCAAACTAAAAGGGAGATCATTCCAGTTTCAACCGGTGATAAAGGAAGCACAATACCTTACAGGTATTTTCAGGCTCCGGAGACAGTCAATATAAGCCAGACTTGGGAATATTGCCCCAATCATACCCTGAATGACTCCAAAGGCAGACATATCTGAATGAAAATCAGAGCAGAAAAAGTGTCTGTAGTGGGTTTGGGTTCCACTTGGATCATATGACTTGGCTAACTCTATGGCATAAATGGATTAGTGTCAGTGAGAGGCACGTGTGGAGTTTATGGCAAGGTTCACGGATGAGGATTAAGCTCATTTCACCCAGTGCACTACCAAAGGTGCAGCCAAAATAAAGTAAAAAACATTAGAACTGCGAGTAGAGAGTGGAAATAATGATGTACTTCATAGTTAATAGCTTTCTAAACATTTATTTTGAGTAAGTTAGAATATTTCTGAATTTTACTGTTCTTAAAAATAATACTGCCCTAACCAGGTTGGCTCAGTGGATAGAGCGTCGGTCTGTGGACTGAAAGGTTCCAGGTTCGATTCCGGTCAAGGGCATGTACCTTGGTTGTGAGCACATCACCAGTAGGAGATGTGCAGTAGACAGCTGATCTATGTTTCTCTCTCATGGATGTTTCTAACTCGCTATCCCTCTCCCTTCCTCTCTGTAAAAAATCAATAAAATATATTAAAAAAAAATAATACTAATTTTGAAAGACAGAGTTAGTGGAAAGAACACAATTTAGGGTCATAAGATTCAGACAGAATCCTGTATCCATGAGGATTTCAGTTAATCTCTACATTATATTGTCCATCCCTTATTTATCACAAGCTATCACATTATGTCATTGAAGCCTCTACAAGTGACAAGTGACTGGGCAGTGATTTGATGATCCTGAATGGGCAAACGTAAAATCCAAAGTTTCAGGCAGTTAAGTTACTAGACAAATTAACAGAGTTGGTACCTTTTGAGTGGCTGATTTTTTGTTCATCTCGTTATGCAACTTGTTTTCCTGCTGAGAACCCATTCTGATGACTGGAGAAAAATTGTAGTCATCAACTCCCCATGTATATATTTGGCTTTGTATATTTTAAGCTCTGCTAGTGCTTTTGAAATCACAGAAAAAAAATAATTACTTTATATTCATCTTTTTATTAAGCAGAACGCAGAGGCTCTGCTTCCTGATTCATTTGGTTCTTGGTAATTATGTTATAAGGGGTTACTTTCAGCACCAATAACAGCAGCAACAACAATAAAACTAAAATGGGTTGAGTGTGTTTTGTGTACAAGGGGCTGTTCTATAGACTTGTAATCTATAATTCACTTAATCCTAAAAATAGCTTTCAGAAGTAGGTAAAAATTCCATACCTATCTTATATTTGGGCAAATTGAAAACAAAAACCTTAAAAAAAAGCCTCGTTCAAATTGATACAACCAGAGAGTGGCAGAAATGAGTTTTGAACTCATACCATCCAGCTGCTTTGGCCATTCTCACGATCACATGCCAGACTGCAGAGATGACAGCCAAACAGTATAAAGCTTAAATATATGGAGCTCTGAATAAACCCTCAGTTCTTGCCCAGTGGTTGTATAAAGGCCAAGCAACTACTGAAAGACCAGTTTTTGGAAGGTCGTACTGGATACGGTAATGGCCAAAGACAATAAAACTAGAATTTATTATCTATGCTTTTCAAATGATATTGCTAACTTAGAGTGGTGATATAGACAAACAGTCAAGCAATTTGTACATCAATCTTAGTTTTGCTATCATTAGCTGTGGAACCATAAGCAAGTCACTTAACCTTATGTGACCAAGTGTAAATGGTTATCAATATGACTACCTCTTAGGACTGTTTTAATGATTAAATGGACTAATGTTTATGAAGCACTTGGTAGCGTGTCCCCATGTCTTACAAAAAAACAAACAAGCAAAAAAGCCACAAGTGATTTATAAGGTTGTTGGGTAACTGACCCTCCATCTGTTGAGATTTCTGTTCTCAATATCACTTTAAATGTCTCTGGAACAGTTTTAATATTCATTAATATGCATAAGTATTTAAATGTGATAAAGAATTTCACTATGTACTTTTTATAGTCTTACTAGAAGCCCAGTGCATGAAATTCATGCACGGGGGTAGGAAAGGGTCCTCAGACTGGCCTGCACCCTCTCACAATCCAGGACTGCTGCTTCTACCCACTTACTTGCCTGCCTGCCTCTCTGATTGCCCCTAACTGCTTCTGCCTGCCTGCCTGATGCCCCTAACTGCTCTCCCTTGCTGGCCTGATCACCCTTAACTGCTCTCCCCTGCTAGCCTGATCATCCCTAACCACTCTGCCTGCCTGCCTGATCACCCCTAACCACCTCTGCCTTGGCCCCCGCCACCCTGGCTTTGTCTGGAAGGATGTCCAGAAGGACATCTGGAAGATGTCTAGTCGATCTGGTCTCATTAGCATATTACTCACTTATTATTATAGATGGAGTTTTACAGAGTAGCCCTTTTTCTTTCAGTTCTATGGTGAATTAAACATCAGACTTTTAAAGATATTAATTTCTTCTTCTGATATCTGCACCACAATTTTCCTTTGGAAAAACACCAATCAGCCCTTCTTGCCACATACATTTTGAGAGGGAGGGATAATCGTGTTCTTCATTTCCATAAGGAAAATTTTAGTTTTCATTTTTTAATATATTTTCATGTTTGCTGGTATTACAGATATCTCTCATTTCCCCCTCCATTATCTCTTTCCTCTCAGCTTTTACCCACCACCTTTGGTCCTCACTACCCTATTGCACATGTCCATGGGCTATGCATATAAATATATATGTCCTTTGGTTTATCTCTTCTTGTCCCTCCATCCCACATGGAAGTATATTGGTCTATTACATGCCAGGAAAATGTAAATGTGTCATTAGAGGAGGCCCAATTAGACAATTACCTTTTCTAGCCATAGTAACTCATCCAGAGAGGGACATATGAACCAAGCCAGGCTAATCTACGTCAATGAAACTCATTTTAGACTTCTTTTTAAACAGTTGGGAAAGAAACACACTTTTTCTACTGAGGTTTCCTTGAGAATAAATGCTGAATTAGCCTTGAGGCTCTGGCAGCTATTTTGCAGTTAAGAGTGAGGACTCTTCCTGACTCTGAAACTGATGCAGAATAAAGCATAGTTAAGAGATGGATAAAGATCGAGACCTAAGGATGCCATTTATTTCCTAGGGATCCATCTACATCTGATCCAGAATATAACCAATATTTTCAGTTACCAGGTCCAAGAAATTATCATTTCCCCCTAAGTACTAGTAAAAATAGCGCTATACAATGCACCACTAAACAACACAAAGAGAGTTATCCTCTCGACTTCCAAGTGTTGGAACTGCCAAATCCATTTGAAATGCTCAGCACCATTGGCAACACATATTCCAAGCCTTTAGCCTGCTCATCTATGCTCTCATGTCTGTCTCAAGATCTAACCAGTGAACTGCTCTGCTCAACTCCTGCTCTTGCCCCTCTGTCTATGACTTAACAATCTGAATCTAGGATTTGAGGTCTTTATTACAGAATGGCAAGGCTGTTTTGCATAAATGCACTGTTTCTTCCAACTCATTCCCAAATGAGCCTTCTCCATCAGAGCATAGAGATGCCCATGGCATATGGCTCTAACCACACTATTACATTCACTCCCTACAGAGATTCTCTGGGTCAGCTCCGGGAGACAGTAATTACTCCTTGCATAGAAGTAGCTGTTTATCACTCAGGGGCTTTTGTAATTGATGTTTCTTACACCAGTGTTTCATTCCTTTCAGTGATGCCTCAGAGAACTGCAGACGAACTTCTTTCGATAGCATTTGCTTTTTTGTGTGTATTTAATTTATTAAGCAAAGATCATCTCGTGATGAATTTTGTCCATTATTACAAATACCCTGGATTCACATCAGACTCATTGTTTTGATGATGATAGATAACCTCTTGAAGAGAGTCATTGGGTATTTTGGAAAAAGGAACCATATTTAATTATTTACAATTATGAAGTCAGCTCCTGAAATTGCAAAGTAGCTCTTTAATATGAATATTAAAAAAAATTCTATTTTGTAGGCAAGGCACTTACTCGCTTGGAATTTGAAGACTCACCTTCTCTCTTTTATTAGGCAGAGTACCAAGTTGCCTCAACATTTTAACACAAGGAAATGTAATTTGTTCTCACCTCTTTAGAATACTGCATTTAACATTTCACAGATTTGAGGCTCATAATAACCGTGCAAACTGAAATTATTAGGACAGCGTCTTAGTTGGGCTAATAGGAGTATTGAAGAGGAAGTTTTAAGCATGTGCCCATCTGATAGAGGACCTTATTTGAAGAACATTATAGTTAAATTGAAGAGAGCATAGGGCAACAGAAATGATAAATGGAATGGAAGGGATTACTGAACATATGAGAAGAGATTAAGAAAAATGGGGTTGTTTAGTCTTGAAAGAAGATGAGTCTGAGGTGAATTGATTGAGGAATTTGAGCTAGCTAAGGGCCACAATGCAATTAAGTTTGATCCATTTGAAGGTGTACCTTTAAGCAGAAAAGTGTGAAAGGCAAATTAAAGGGCTCTTATTTTACAGAAAGTGTGGTGATAAGCAAAGAAAGGATTTGTAAGTACTAAGCTAAAATAACATTGTATTATCATACCAGAAAATATTTGTACTGATTAATTGAAGACGCATAAGCAAAGGAGAAAGGCAATGTGAATAAGTAATCGAGGTCTTGGCATATATTTTAGAAGCAAAACATTTCTGTTTATTATTTTCTACAGATATTGTATTGGAATAAAAATATTTAAGTTGAATTCTAACTTATTCAGATGCTATTTAATTGATTCTAAACCTTTGTTTTCTTTTTTTATTAAAGAGGTAGCAGAGTTAATACTTACACTAATTGTTAGGTATTAAAATACTACACAAAATCTGAAAATCTGTTTAAAGTATGAAATGTGTATTTTATATGTATAAGTTATATTTATTGAAGCCTTCTTCCCGATGTAAATGTGGCCAAGCAGAGTTTTGTGAAAGAATATATGTTGTAGAAAAGACTTTGTAAAAAATTAAAATAATTTGCCTGTCCTCTCTATCTTACTCCAAAACAACCACTTAAAGTAGCAAAGAAAAAACACAAAAATAAACCAAAATATTCAAAGTAGTTGCCGTATGAAAAAAAAAGTCAGAAACATAAAATGTAGCAAGAGACAAGGGTAAGTCATATATCATGTGGACTTATATGGATAGACTACAAATTTCCTCTAAGTCTTCTGTCAACCAAGTAGAAAACAACAAACCAAATCTTACGAGCTACACAACATAGTATATTCAGAATAAAAACAAACACACCATATGGCAAACAACAACTATTCTTGGCATGATGGCCAAAGGAGGATGTTTTCTTAGCGCTATCCTAAAAAGAACAATATTATCATAATAAGCAAGTTTTTCAATATGCTTAAAAATACACACCATAACACTTTTGGTAGGACTCTCTATTTTAGTGCTTAACAGTATAAATGGTGTTAAAAAACCCAAACAGAATCTAGTAAATGCAGTTCCAATGTGTCTTGAGCAAACTGATGAAAATACCCAGTTCTTTTTTAAACTCAAAAATAATAAATTCTATTGATTCATTCATTTAGTCATGCGGCTCTTGGGTGTATCACGGCCTGGCGAGTCTATTTTGAAAAAGTGGTGTTAGAAGAAGTTTAAGTTTAAAAAATTTGGCTCTCAAAAGAAATTTCAGTCGTTGTACTGTTGATATTTGGCTCTGTTGACTAATGAGTTTGATGTCAAACCTCAGAGAGAAGGTAAGGGAGGGTGGGGGTAAGAGGGGAGATCAATGAAAGGACTTGTATGCATGCAAGTAAGTATAACCAACAGGGGGGAGAGGGGGGAATAAGTAGGGGGGGCATGGAGGGCATAAGGACACATATGTAATACCTTAATAAAGAGAATTTAAAAGGTCAATATGTGAAAACCATAACTGTTTAAAAGGATAATAATATCTTGAGGAATTAAAATATAGAGTACAGTGATGTACTGGAGCCAGCTCACATTGGTTTGAGAACTTCACTGCTAAATTTCAGTAATTCTGAAAGTTGATTGTTAAATATCATTGTAACCATTGTTAAAAATTAAATTATGGAATATTGCAAAAATAAATTATAGTAAAAACAAATATAATAAATACTCAAAATTCATTCCCTCTTAATTATTTTGATCTATTTTATTTTGGCTAAACCCCTGAGATTATGTCTATTATATATGCAAGACGGAAATTCTACATAATGGTATACTAATGCACATTTTTTTTCCAACATTCATTCAATGATGTCATGCTGTAATTTAGGTTTAGTTATCATAATAGTACTTATACTATAAAAATTGGCAAATACTACAACTCAAGGCTTGATTTATTGTTTTAGTTGATTGCCTAAAAAGCAACAAAAATGTTAATTATGCAGATTAACTGTTATCCAATTTAGCAAAGAAGTTGCTCATGCCAATGTGTCAAGCTCTGACATTTATCTTTGTTATCTTTATTTCATTTTTGTCATGCATGTTAATATAACTGAGATATGAGCCCATTCATGTCATGACTAGAGTTATTCATCAAATTCAGCCATAGTTGTGCTAAGGATAGAAGAGTTTGGAAAAATTCAATGCAAGCATGCTATGAGAATCAATTGACTCTATGGCCTTTATAACAGAATTATACATTTTATTTTTATTTGTAAACTTAGTACTACATGTTCTCTATAGGAAAAATGATAACAAACTCATATATGTATGCATGTACTTTCCCAGTGCATACTGAAATAAGCCCAACACATGTTAGCACAAAAAGTGGACTTAAAAGTGTTATTACCTACATTGTTTGAGATACAGTAAAAGTTACCAATTTAAGGTCAAGAATGAAAGTTGTAATTTCTAGCATGGGCACTTATAAAGTAGTAAATAACAACTTTATATAATGGAGGAAGATACTCCAATAGATGCTATTATCCAGAAAAAAGTGTGCTTCATCTATTTCCATTTAATATTATTACTAAGTGTTTGGACTAAAAGTGATAATCCCATTATTTTTATTTAGCCTATCTAATTTTGTTTTTTATTTTCTTTCTATTTTCTCAGTGTATGGTTAGACTCTTAACAAAATTGTCACTATTTCTGTATACAGATTTGTAGTCCAACTTTTCACTACATGTTATATTGCACACCATTAAATATTCTTTGAAAACATCATTTTTTATGGCAACATAAAAATCTCATTATATGTACTATTATTTATCCTCTTCCTTATTGGTTGATATTTGCTTTTTTATGAGCTATTATGAGTAATGCTATGAAGAACATCCTTTATCACACATTTCTTTGGCAAATCTCTGATTAGTCCCATAAGGTAAAATCCTAGGTACAGAATAAAACGTTATGGTTTGTTTTAAGCACATCATACATATTACTAATTGACTTTCACAAAGGTTGAGCTAATTTTCACTCCCTCTAGTAATAAAAGAATCTTCCTTCTTTACTATAGTTTCTTTAACATAGAATATAATTACTTAAAATATACTTACCAGTTTTTTAAAATTGAAAATATATATTTCACCGTGATTCATATTTGAGTTCTTTTGATTGCTATTAAAGCTAAATAGTTTTGCAAGTTTTATTGGCCATTTATATATTTCCTGTGAATTGTTGGTTCAAGTCTTTTGCCTTCATTTTACAAATGCCTTCTTCCTTTCTAAAAATGTCCCTATACCTTCAATGAACAATTGATCCATGGAATAACAATATTAATCAATTCATTAAATATTTAATGATAATTCCTAACTTTTAGACTTGTAAGAGATACAGATAACATATATAATACTCAATGGAACTCATCAAGTTACTGGCTAGTTATCAATTCATCTAAAAATCCAATTCCTTGCAAAGTATATCACTAAGGAGCATATATGCCAGGAAATACTAGTGATTGGCAAGTCTTTCTGATGGATTGAGTCTTAAAGAGAGAAGAGTAAGTAGATTAGGGAAGGAAGCTGAAAACAAATTAAATGAAGATAGAATCGGTATATGTGGATGAGTAGAAAGAGTGGGGGTCTGTGGGCTAGTGCTTTTAGCAGATGAGTTGATGTCAACATTAATTGAGGTAATTGGTACCATTAGACACTTGACTTGATCTAGCATCTAGTAACCTGTCCCTTTCCAATCAAAACTTATTTCAAGATACCCCATTGAAGTAAAAGGCAATAATGGTAACAAGTGGACAATGATGGGTCCAATAACAGGAGAAGAGGGCAATGTGCCCACCAGAAGGGGTGCCATCTGCAAAGCATTTTAATGTCAGCCCTAAATAAGGAAGGTTGAGCAAGATTGTTCCTGGAATAGACATTACGTACAATAAGACACTCTAGGAATGTGTAAATCCTGTAAGTAATTGGATATACCTCTCTCTACTATAGAGAGGAATGACAAGTGAGTCCTTAATTTAGGATTTTAAAATAATTATCTTAGGATTATAGTTTTTAGGTTACTTGAGCAATGTAAACATTTAAACATTTTCCCCCCAATACTTCTTGTTCCCTTTAAAAACAGCAAAAGTATTTTCTTAATTGGTATTGGACCTGCCCTCCTGCTGTATTAAGAGAGAGGGAGAAAGGGAGGGAAGGAGGAAGGGGGAGAGAGAGAGAGAGAGAGAGAGAG
>PVJN01015195.1:0-44931 GCA_004026805.1 Lasiurus borealis | reverse complement strand
TTGGCACACCCAAACCACGAGTGAATGAATGACGACAGCAAGGTTGGCTCAGATGAGTGCGGGACTGTGGGGGGTGCACGACGCGGGTGCTCCACAGACCGGGGTCCACTGTCACGCTCTAGCCGGAGGCCCCCTCAAATCTGTCCTGTATAAAAAATAGAAGTAGACTTCTCTCTGGAGCTTCTTCTTCTTCTTTTTTATTTTTTAACTTACTATTATTTTTTAAAAATATATTTTTATTGATTTCAGAGAAAGGAAGGGAGAAGGGAGAGAGAAATAGACACATCAATAATGAGAGAGAATCATGGACCGGCTGCCTCCTGCATGTCCCCCACTGGGAATGGCGCCCACAACCTGGGCACGTGCCCTGAATGAGAATCGAACCTCCTGGTCAGCGCTCAACCACTGAGCCACGCCGGCTGGTCTGTGAACTACTTCTTATGGTTATAGCTGTGTGAGGCTGCTGGGGCCAAGCACAAAGCAGGGGGGGCCGGGGGCTCGCACGGCAGACATGGATTTCCCCCGCCGCACGGGAGGCTGGCAGTCCAAAACCAGGGCGTCGGCGGGGCTGGTTTCTTCTGAGGCCTCTCTCCCCGCTGGCAGCCGGCCGCCTCCTTCCTGCTTCTCTCCGGGTCTGCCTTCTTGCTGTGTGTCCTAACCCCCTCTGCTTCTAAGGGCCCCCGTCATACTGACTCGGAGCCATCCTCGTGGCCTCGTTGTAACCGAAGCCCTCCTTTCCAAACCCCATCTCCAAACGCAGTCACATTCGGGGGGAGGTCAGGGCTTCGGCATGTGGATGTGAGCGACACGATGCAGCCCATAATACTCAGCTTGAGCCTTTGGCTAAGAACAGGTTGGATGGCCCTGCCTCGAGCCTCCGTGGTTGAGTGTTGACTTCTGAGCCAAGAGGTGGCCATGTTTCCGGGGAGGGCACAGGCCTGGGGGTGGGGGGGTTGATCCCCAGTGCAGGGCGTGCAGGAGGCAGCTGACCCATGATTCTCTCTCCTCATGGATGTTTCTACCCCTCTCTCTAAAAATCAATAAAACCACATACCTTTAAAAAGGGTAAAGGTGGCTGTTGGTGAGGTTTGGGGGCCAGCCCAATGGAAACGGGGCCCCACATGCCGCAGGGACCCTGGGAGCGGCCACTTCCTTCCCTGCCTCCGGCGCCTGGGCCACTCCCGCCACGTGTTGCTCTGAGCTGAGCGTGAACTTGACCCCCCCTGGTTTTGTAACTTTAAGTCCCGGTGCAGAAGATTAATCCCACCTGCCTCTTTCCTCCCCGCGTCCCCGAGGAGCGGGCGGTAATTGAGAGCCAGCCATTCAATCTTCTCACCGGAGAGCGAGCGAGGGAGCGCGGGTCCCAAGGTACCGCCCGAGTGGCGTGGTTTTTATTTGCGGTTTAACGTCCTCCGACTCCAGAGCGGTCCCCTGAGCACCGAGGGCCCGCGCTCTCCTCTCCACCTGCTCCACAGACACAAAGCGCATTTGTCCCCGCGGCCCCCGGGGGGACGGCTCCCCGCCACCTCCTCCACCCACAGGCCACGCACGCCCGCGAGGAGAGCAGCGAGACGGGCCGGGGGCGCTGCCAAGCCAAACACAGGCCGCGGCCCGAGAAACCAGATTCCCCTGGAAATCGCGCCCGGCCCGTCTGGAGGCCGTCGGGGGGCCGCCTGGGGGTTGTCTGGGGGGCTGTCTGGAGGACCGGCCCCCATAAAGCGTCTCCGGAAGGCCCACAGGACCCCCGCCCCGTCTTGACGGAGGTGCCAATAAAAGCCTCCGAACATCCCGCCTGCAGGCCCCTCGCGCTGTCGGGGCCGTAAACCGGGATACGAGCAGCCGGGGAGCCGGAGGGAAGAGGCCTGCTCGGAGGAAGGCCACCAGCTGGCCAGCCGGCCATGGAGACGCCGTGGTGGACAGGGAGGCCGTGGGAGACCGGGGGGGGAGCCCCCGAGGGACAGGGAAGCTGTGGGGGACAGGGAGGCCCTGGGGACAGGGGGGCTGCGGCCGAGGGGAAGCCATGGCTCAGGCCTCTCCTCCCAGAGGAACTGGGGAGGCACAGCCTCAGGAAGCAACCCCAGACCCTCGGGTGTGGACGCAACTCTGAGGCCCTTGGGACCCAACTGTGCTCAGTGACAGCGGCGGGTGAGAGGTCACCTGTGCAGGTGCGGCGTCTGGCTCCACGGCTGGACACGCAGTCCTTCTTGTGCTGAGCGTGTCCGTGTGCACAGGGTGTGCCTGGGAAGGCCGTGCAGGAATGTGCGAGGTGTGTGCACCCAGGGCCTCCAGATGAGACAAATAAACATGCGACTCTTTGGCCCCTGGAGTGTGGCTCTCCCACAAAATACCACGGCCTGGGCAAGTCTATTGTGAAGAAGTGGCTTTAAAAGAAGTTTCCGTTTAAAAAACCTGGCTCTCGTTGTCCTGTGGATATTTGGCTCTGCTGACGAATGAGTGTGCCGGCCCCTGTCCCAGGCGAACGGCCAGCGTGCAGAGGCTTCTCTGGCCTAGCACGGGTTTCCTGGACTCAGCAGAGGCAAGCCGTCCCCCAGAGGGTCCCCTAAGTGGGACGTTGCAGAGCACGCGAGGCTTTGGTGTTCAACCAGGATGTCCTGCCTGCGCGGTGGACACTCGGGCCGCCATCCCCGTTGGAAGGCCGGGCGGTCCCTGGCAGGACGTTTAGCAGCCCCCAGCTTCTGTCCACCACACGCACAGCTCCCCTCCAGCTGTGACAATGACTGTCTCCTGGGGGCAAACACCCGCTTCCATTATTTTAAATAAATCTTTATTGTTCAGATTATTATAATTCTTCCTCTTTTTAACCCCATAGCTCCCCTCCTTCTGGCTCCCACCTCTCTCTCTGCCCTTACCTCCCCCGTATTGTCCTCATCCAAAGGTGTATGATTTTTGTCCAATCTCTTCCCGCACCTCCACGCCCCTTTCCCCCGAGAATTGTCAGTCCACTCCCCTTCTATGCCCCTGATTCTATTCCATTCACCGGTTTATTCTTTTCATCAGATGTTTTGTTCACTTGATTTTTAGATTCACTTATTGATAGATACGTATTTATTGTTCATAACTTTTATCTTTACCTTTTTCTTCTTCTTCCTCTTCTTAGAGAATACCTTTCATATACTACTATTTTAGCTTTTTCTTATCTGTGAAGCTCCTTATTTGACCTTCAATTCTGAATGATAGCTTTGCTGGGTAGAGTAATCTTGGTTGTAGGTTCTTGCTATTCATCACTTTGGATATTTCTTGCCACTCCTGTCTGGCCTGCATAGTTTCTGTTGAGAAATCAGCTGACAATTGTATGGGTGCTCCCATGTAGGTAATTAACTGTTTTTCTCTTGCTGCTGTTGATATTCTCTCTTTGTCTTTTGCTCTTGGCATTTTAATTATGATGTGTCTTGGTGTGGTCCTCTTTGGATTTCTTTTGTTTGAGGTTCTCTGCACTTCCTATACTTATAAGTCTATTTCTTTCACCAGGTAGGGGAAGTTTTCTGTTATTATTTCTTTAAATACGTTTTCAATATCTTGTTCTCTCTCTTCTTCTGGCACCCCCATAATTCTGATGTTGGTATGCTTGAAGTTATTCCAGAGGTTTCTTAAACTATCTTCATATTTTTGGATTCTTTTTTCTTTTCCAGTGGAGTGATTTTTTGTGTGTTTTTTGTTTGTTTGTTTGTTTTTTTGCTTCTTTGTATTTCAAATCTTTGACTTGATTCTTGTGTTCCTTTAGTCTGCTGTTAGGTCTCTGTATAATATGTTTTATTTCAGTCAGTGTATGCTTAATTTCTAGTTGGTCCATTTTCATATCCTCGAAGGTCTCACTAAATTTATTGACCTTTCCTAGAAAATTCTTGAAAAACCTTATAAACATGGTTTATATCCAGTCATTTGTTTTCCTCCATTTCTTTCATTTGTGACCTGTTTCTTTGTCTTTGCATTTTGGCTGCTTCCCTGAGTTGATAGAGTGGCTTTGTGTGCTAGGTGTCCTATAGGGCCCAGTGGCTCAGCCTCCCCAGTTACCTAAGATGGATACTCTTGATGCACCCCTTTGTAGGCTGTGTGCACAGTCTTGTTGTAGTTAAGCCTTGATTGTTGTTGGTATCACTGGGGGGAATTGACCTCCAGGACAGTTGGCTATGAGCATCAGCTGTGTCTATGATGGGAAAACTTCTATGCTGGAGACACCCTTATGAGACAAGATTTGCTTCAGTGGGGCTTCGGAGCCTTCTGTTTCCTGTCATTACCCCCATTTTGCAGACAGGAAAGTCAAGGCTCAGAGGTCCCAGAGTCAATGAGGAGCAGAGCTGGGTTCTGCAGGTCCTGGCTCTTTTCGTTGCACCACATGGCCCAGATCCTGCCCTTCCAACAGGCATCCTCTCTCCTGGGATTCAAGGTTTCCTTCCAGCTAACATACAGCAACAGCACCCCCAAAGGGAATCGTCCAGGCTCTGGGCCCCAGTGGGAAGAGACCTGGCTCTAAGTCACAGCATGACCTTGGGCAAGTCATTCCTTTAACCTAGCCCAGGAGGATGGGAGGGCTTCCCGGAAGGGGTGATGCCTCAACGTGGGCCTCAGGACCCCCCAGGTGCTGTATGCAGAAAGCGCTTGTGGGCGTTTGCAGGGTGTGGTTCTTGTGTGAACATTTCTAGAATATTTCCACCTGCAGGTCAGGCCCTGGTGAGCAGAGTCAGGTTCCCTGCAGGCCGTGTGGAGAGCTCACTGGTTTTGGCAGGCAAGGGCTGGCGCATCCCCTGCCCCAGGGAACACGTGACCAAGTCCGGGTACACTTTGGGGGTCACAGCCAGCAGGGTTGCCTGCTCCTGGCACCGAGGGAGTCCAGACAGGGAGGCACAGGATGGTCCCGCCACAGAACCGGGACCCGAACTGCAGCCGTGCTGAGGGCCAGAAGCCTGGTGGAGGCCACTCTTCCGTCTCCTGTCATTTCACAGGTGAGGAGCTGGTGCCGAGACCCACGTCCTCCACGTTCTGAGTGAGTTCCGTGCGACCAACAGCAGCAGTGATAAAGGAGGGCTGGCCCTGTGTGTGGCCCTGTGTGTGTGTGTGTGTGTGTGTGTGTGTGTGTGTAGCCGGCTGTGTGTGTGTGTGTGTGTGTGGCTGGCTCTGTGTGTGTGTGGCCAGCTCTGTGTGTGTGTGGCCGGCTCTGTGTGTGTGTGTGTGTGTGTGTGTGTGTGTGTGGCTGGCTCTGTGTGTGTGGCTGGACCTGTGTTGGCATGTGAGATCCGATTAACGCTCACAGTGTGCGGCCTTGCCTGGCGCTGGCCATCCTGAGCCTCACTGTCCCCATGGAAAGCAGATGCTCAGGGCTAAGCTGGCTGCACGCGGTGAGCTGAGTCCCAGGGCGGCTCCTCCCCGGCAGATAGGGGTCTGCCCTCTCCCCAGCCCCCCCTTTGTGACACCCTCTGGGGTGTGGTTCTGGGGTGACCGGTGGTCTTTCTCCGAGACCGGGGCTGGGGAGGCTTTGCATATTTGTGTGGGCAGCTCCTTAGCTCCCTCCCCCCGCCCTGTGAGCCCCTGAACAAAGAGTCCTCACAGCACCCCACCACCCCCTCCAGGGTGCACCTCTGGCTCAGTGGAGCTGTGGCACCCATTGTTCATTGTGTGGAGCCCATGCAGCCACTGGCGAAGGTCCTTGCATCAAAGACGGGGCTGGGGAGGGCGGTGTGTGCCAGGCATGCGGCTGCCTCTGCCAGAGCCTCACTCCCCGCGCGTGTCTCCAGGGCCTCAGTCACGGGGACTCCCCACAGGAAGCCTTCCCAGCCTCTCTCTGCTCTCGATAAAGGTCCCCACATCCCGGGCTACCAGCTCTCTGAGGTCAGAGGGCAACCCAGCGGCACTCGGGCAAACCCCACCACCCCCAACAGAACCCGAGCCGCCATGACCCAGGAAGTTAGGGCGGAACGAACTCTACGCCGGAGCCCGGGGTCCATGATCCACAGAACCGGAAGGGCATCGTGCTTCCCAGACCGTTCCTGGGACATGCGTGCATGTGGCCATCCACCTAATAAACACACGGTGGCCACGGCTCCGGGGGCAGACACAACTCCAGGCGCCGGGACAGCTGGCAGTGAGCCGAGGGGGGCTTGGGCCACAGAAAGACCGGCCCGTCGGATGACAGTTCCGCCAAGGTCATCCGCCAAGGCCATCTGTCAAGGTCATCCACCAAGGTCAGAGTAGTGATGCCTGAAGAATGGGAGCGGGCCGGGAGCAGGCAAAGCTCCATGCCCACCGTGGCCATCCCCGGGCCTGCTCCGTCGCTGGCACGCCATCGGTGCTCAGGACATGTGCTCACCATGGGCACACATCGTGTGACGGATGCAGGATGCGCTCTTGAGTGCGGGGCTGGCTGGACAAGGAGGGGTGGTGGCCGGCCTTCGACGACCCCTGCCTGGTGTGACTGCGCTCGGACCCTCCTCCCAGCCAGGCGCTCCTCTTCCCCGGGAGAGTTGGCCAGCCTGGGTTCTAGAGCGTGGGATCCCCTGATGAAAAGCATAGACTTTGAATCCCCGGATGGATCCTGTCCGTTGGAGAGCACCGTGCGCTGTGAACGGAAGCCGTGATAATGACCCAAATCACCCCAGGAGCACAAGCCCTCGGCCTGCTGGGTTTTCAAGAGAGTTTGTGGGGCAGCGGGGAGAGTTCCTTAGAGGCGGAGCGGGGTCTGGGGGGCTGTTTAGCAGAAGGCAGCTCGGAGGCCACGCCTCACCTAAGGGGGGTGAGTCTGAGAGCGGCCCATCAAGGATGTCAGGCCGTGGGGTTCCATGTGGCACCCTGGAGGTACACAGAGGGGCCTGGCCAGCCCTCCACGAGGTCCCGCTGGTTCTGCCGTGCGGTGCGCTTTCAGACCTCCTCCTAGCTGTTGGAATTTTGCAGAGTACGACAATTGGTGTGTTTCTCTCACATCGGTGTTTCTCTCTGACTTTCTCTCTCTCTCTAAAAATCAATGGAAAAATATCCTCGGATGAGGATTAACCTCCCCCTCCAGCATGATGCACAGATTAACAAAATTTATAAATCCCCAGCTAGACTGAAGAAGAAAAATGCGAAAAAGACACACACACACACACACACACACACACACACACACACACAGCATGGCATGCCTACAGATGTTACAAATGTTAAATGGATAATAATGAATAACTTTATGCCAATACATCTGACAACTTAGATGAAATGGACCAATTGCTTGAAAAGCACAACCTGTTAAAACTGGCTCATGCCCAAACCGGTTTGGCTCAGTGGTTAGAGCATTGGCCTGTGGACTGAAAGGTCCCAGGTTCGATTCCGGTCAAGAGCATGTACTTTGGTTGCGGGCTCATCCCCAGTAGGGGGCATGCAGAGGTGGCTGATTGATGTCTCTCTCTCATCAATGTTTCTGGCTTCCTATCCCTTCCCCTTCATCTCTGTGAAAAATCAATAAAAAAAAAATATATATATAAAAAGAAAAGAAAATTATAAAAACAAACAAACAAAAAACTGGCTCAAGGAGAAATAGGAGGACTGACATTAGCGAGGCTTGCTCTTGCACACAGCGCCCTGTCCCTCTAGCTGCAGACCCTGCACATCTCGTGTCTCCGGGTTCCGTGGTGTCCGGCCCTCCTCCTGGGAGAGCCAGTGAACAATGATTGTCAGTTGCTATATTTTATTGTGTAGCTTTACTAGGGGACTGGTGCACGAATTCATGCACCATTGGGGTCCCTCAGCCTGGCCCGCACCTCTTGCGATCCAGGACCCCTCAAGGAATGTTGGACTGCCAGTTTCAGCCGATCTCCATCTGGCCGTTCGAGGGATGTGGTAGCGAGCAAAGCAGCAGATGGTCAGGGAGGAGCCTGGGGGCAGAAGGGGGAACATGGAGGAGAGCCCAGCTCAGGCCGGGTACCACTCCCACTCACCCCAGCCCGTGTGCCTGCCACTGCCACCGCTCGGTAGCGCCACCCCAGCTGCATGTGCCAACCATGAGCCTGGCATCTGGCACCCATGGGTCAGCTGAGTGGCACGCCCTCTGTGGGAGTGCACTGACCACCAGGGGGCAGCTCCTGTGTTGAGCGTCTGCCCCCTGGTGGTCACAGTGCACGTCATAGCTACGGGTCAACTGGTCGTTCGGTTGCTGAGGCTTCTACATGTACAGATGTCACCTAATTCAACAAAGGGTTATTGAGCATCTACTGGGCGTCAGACTCTGTGTCAGGTATGAGACCTATCATGGCTCCTTATACTCGTTCATGGGTAATTAAATCCAATCAGTCATGCTTATTCTTATTAAAACTTGGGCCATGGATGCTTGGTGAGGGACAGAGTCAGTCCATCAGCATGCCATTGTTTCTATGGAGACATTAGATTTGGTTGATGTTCCTTCCTGTGCAGTATCTTTGCATTGCAAATCAGGTTCATTATAAACTTGAGGCTTGTCTGTATTCTATTGAGGCAGTAGAGGCAGGCATGATACAATTTAGAAAGTTTTTCTTTTTTTTTTTTCTAACCAAAAAGACTGGAAAGGTGGTCAAGGATTTTAAAAAGCTGGCAATGCCCTAACCAGTTTGTCTAAGTGGCTAGAGCGTCGGCCTGCAGACTGGAAGGTACCAGGTTCGATTCCGGTCAAGGGCATGTACCTTGGTTGCAGGCACATCCCCGGTGGGAGGTGTGCAGGAGGCAGCTGATGGATGTTTCTCTCTCATCAATGTTTCTAACTTTCTATCCCTACCCCTTCTTCTATGTAAAAAAATCGATAAAATATATTAAAAAACAAATAAAAATAATAAATAAAAGAGCTGGCAGTGATCTGAGAAATAAGTACCGTTGGAGGCTGGTTCTAGAACAGTGTGCTTCTGGTTTGCCAGGGTCACGTGGTCACTTGCTGTGGTGCCAATCTTCACCCAGCCGCTGGGCAGTGGGGATACGGTGGGTGCTGGGGGGCCGGGGTGGACCAAGGAGGGAGCAGTTTCCACAGCTGGCCAGAGAAGGTGTTTAGCAGTAAGAGCCCCTGCGGGTGTGTGAGAATTGCAGAGCAGCGTGCGGGCAGACCTGCCCCGAGTGGCTTATGCGGACCCAGCCCCCTTTCTCTGACCTGGCCTGGGGCACCAGCGCAGCTAGCAGGGCCCCTAAAACACTCCCTACTGGCTGCGGTCCCACACCCACACGTGGTGCATGACCCACTCCTACTGCGTCAAGGACCACTGCAAGATGACAGGAGGAGCAGCTGGGGTGGCTCAGTGGGCATTGACCTATGACCCGGGAGGTCACTGTGCCATTCCTGGTTAGGCCACGGGGCCGGGGTGCAGGTTCGATCTCCAGTAGGGGGCGTGCAGGAAGCAGCCTATGGATGATTCTCGTCACTGATGTTTCTCTCGCTCTCCCTTCCTCTCTGAAATAAAAATATATATTTTTTTATAAAGAAGAGGAGAAGGAGCTACTTGCAGGTTGAGGACACTACCCAGGTCTTTACCGGTGCATGCAGTTTACAACCTTGTGAAGCCCCGCCTCTTACGCCATTTGATCTTCACGGCCACCGTCCAAGGGCCTTAGGAGGGTAGGAATCGCAGGCCCATTTCACAGCAGGTAAAACTGTGCTCACAGGGAGGTGGGCTGGCCAGGGTCCACAGTGACTGTGGGGCCCCGACCTCCCTGCCATTGACCCGTGGGATTGTTGGGGAGCTGGGGGCGGAGCTGGGCTCTCCTGGCCACGCCAGGGAGGGGTGCAGATAGCGCCGGAGCCGGGTGGGGCCCGGAAACGCTAAGCAAATAAGGGTCACCTTTCAGGCAGGTGGTTCTGTAGCCACTTCCTGGAGCCCAGGCCAAGCAGGTGAGGTGACGGGTCGATGGGGCGGAGGCCCTCCTTCTGTGCAGGGACGTTAGGGAGGAGCCGCTGGTTTCTCCCCGACCCGTGCAAACATCAGGGGGGTGCCGGGCCCCGCCGTGTTTCCCAGGGGACGCGGCAGACACAGGGGGCTCGGGAAGGCAGCTGGTGCCGAGAGCAGGGGCGCTAAGCGGCCGTGCTGGGCTCGGGTTTCCCCACTGTGCACCGCCAGGCCCCCCAGCTCCTGCCCCTGCTCCCCCAGCTCCTGCAGGTGACAGAGGTGACGGAGGCGCCAGGCCACACGGCCCCGGGCTCCCGTTCCTGGCTGCCTCTGCCCGGCCCCCTCCCCGCTGGGTCTCTGGGGCTTCCTGACACCTGAGTGTGTGGCTTTTCTCACCGTGAGCATGAACTTGCTGGTTTGGGGAGCAGAAACCGGGACCTCTTCCTGCAGCCTCCTCTCCCAGACCCCCTCCGGGTGCCTTTCAGACCCGTTCTGTCTCCTGAGTGCTTCCCCGCGCCTCCATCCCCAGCACGAGGCCTCACACCCAGTCCTTAGCTTGGTGACGGCTGGTCCTTGCTCTTCACTGGGGTCTCCATTCTCGTGATCTGGGAGCTACCGGGGCCTGTTCCCTGCGGCCCGGTACCGCGGGTAGGAGCCCCGTGTCTGCCAGGACCAGGCCCTGCCCTGCCCGCTTATGCATGAAGGCCTCCAGCCAGTCTCCCTGAGTCCCCGGTCCATAGACTTCCCATTTGCCAAACCCAATGGCCAGTTCTCATCCTCATCTTCCTGCCGCCATTGCACACGGTTGCCTCCACCTTAAAACCCTTCCTGCACTCCTTTCTGGGACTCGGGTTCCCGTTTCCTGCGACTTAGCTGGTGGCTCAGTCCAGATCCTGTCTTCCTCCGTTCTGTCACCTCCTTCCCTCTCCTCCCTCTTCCTCTCCTCCTCCTCCCAACGCTTCTCAGCGCCTTGTCCATTCTCAAGGCAGTACATATGGTTACATGCCATGACGTGGGAAAAGATGCTAGTTACTGACATATATCCGGCTCGCACATGTTTGGCCGTATCTACTGAAGGTGACTGTGCATTATCCTCGGAACATGTACACTCACGCTCCTAGGTCTGTGCCTAATGGAAATGCTTGCGTCCGTGTGTGGAAAAACCTTGAACAACACGATTACTAGCAGGATTATTAGGAATAACCCTGACCTGGAAACTATCCAAATGTCGCTCCACCATAACATGGGTGAACAAATTCAGGAATCGTCATATAGTCGCTACGGGAAGGGAAAAAAACAGAAGCAAAGAATCTGTGAAATCTGGTCCCTCCAGCATTTAGGACTGTCCCCGTCTTGATGGTGATTGGGTGTGAGTCAGTGTGTGCCCATAAAAGCACATTTTCCTGGTTCGCTCCCTCCCCATCCCTTCCGGGGCTCTCAGCAGAGAACATGCCCCAGGCAGCCACCCATCCGTGCTGTGCTGGGGACCTGCCAAGCTCCCCCACATGCTGGAGCTTTCCAGAAACTCACCACGGTCCTCTGTGGGCTTTCTGACATCAGCCCTCCCAGACCTGGCCAGGTAATCATCATCATCATCATCATCATCATCATCATCATCATCATCACTGTTTGCCGAGGAGACTGCAGGCAGGTGGTTAAAGAACCTGGAAAGGTGCCCAGGCTGAGGGCAGTCCTGCTGATGCCTGAGCCTGTTGTGAGTGGCTCTGCCCAGCAGAGGAGCGAGCTGGCGAGCCCCGGCCTGCTTGGACCCCCCTCACCCTCTCACCCCCCACCCCTGGCTTAGAGCCGGCATCCGGCTTCTCAGGATCTGTTCCCGGAGCTGGCACTCGGCTTTGGGGAAGCGTCGCAGTGAAGCGGACCTGCACTGGGACTTAGTTTCACGGTCTTGGCAGATAAGCAGACGATTCTCACCTGCAGCTGTGGACCCCAGCTCCCCTGGAAATGCTTAAATAGAGGCAGGGAGTGGCGCTCTGGTACCCCTCTAACAAGGTGCAGACGCCGGTGAAGATGGGGAGCGGCAGAGAGGAGAGGAGGAAGTGGTCACGGAGCTACTTAGAGGAACTGACCCACCCAGAAGGACAGAGACAAGAAGTCTCCTGGCGCCCAGCACAACATCCGCAGAGACGTGGACAGTAGCCGGTCAATGATTCTCTCTCACCATTGATGTTTCTCTCTCGCTCCCTCTCCCTTCCTCTCTGACATCAATAAAAATCTGTTTTTTAATAAGAGAGGATGGGGATAGTGATGGTGGAAAGAATGGTTGGTTACGTTTTGTTTTGTTTTGGTAAAATGGACAGGATGTCCTAGGGCCTAGACTAGGCAAAGACAGGGTACCCTAATCCTAAGATTGGGAAGACGGGGAGCAGCTCTGGACCAGGAGCGGATTTCGATGTGGGAGGGTGCGGACTTGGATGCGGGAGGGCATGGACTTGGATGAGACTCAGTTTGGACCTCATGCCACTCAGACCCAGCAGGGAAGCTGGAGCCTCATCTCACACAGCGCTAGGACCTGGGCACCTGGAAGGACCCTGAACTCGAGCCGGGCAAACGTGGGTGGCACCCTCCCCCCCCCCCCCCCCCCCCGCCCTGCCACTGCCGCCTGTCTCTGGGCCTCAGTGGCCTCCTCTGTGAAACGGGGACAGTGATGGGCCCTGGCAGGGGAGATGCCAAGCGCTCGGCACACAGGGTGCGCACAGTCCGCACTTGCTGTTTGCCGGCACGTCCCCCGCCCGGAGCCCCGGAGCCCGGAACTTGCACACACAGTCTCGGTTAAGGTCCCAGGACTGGGCTGGGGACTTCCTTGCCCGCTGCCTGGCCTTCCACCATGACAGATGCGGCCTCGGTGAGCTGGGGACGTCTGGGGCAGGGTCAAGGCCACGCGGCCTTTCAGGTAATTGACGATGACAAGGGTATTTGGCGTCTCGGGGCGGCTGGTGGAGATCAAAGGCAGCGGGAAGGAGCTGCGCGACAGGCAGGCATTCCCTGGCAAATGCCACCAATTACCGAAAATTGGCTGCAGCTCCGGCCATTACCATGCAGGGCCGCCTGGCCCCTTCCGCACGCCGCGGAGGGCTCCTGACAGCCGTCCCTGCAGGACGCAGCCCGGGGTTCTAAGGGCCCCCTCCCTCATTATGTGGAATTGTATTTATTTTTATTTTTTTTAATATATTTTATTGATTTTTTACAGAGAGGAAGGGAGAGGGATAGAGAGTCAGAAATATCATGAGAGAGCAACATTGATCAGCTGCCTCCTGCACATCCTGCCCTGGGGATGTGCCCACAACCAAGGTACGTGCCCTTGACCGGAATCGAACCTGGGACCCCTCAGTCCACAGGCTGATGCTCTATCCACTGGGCCAAACCGGTCAGGCTCATTTGGAATTTCAATCAGCGACCACAGAGCTGGAAATCTCAAGCCACGGGACCCTGCAGAGCAACTGCACCAGCAGCCGGTCCATGAAGGAGTCCAGCACCTCCCGCCCCCCCCACCATCTCTCTGCCCAGAGGTAGGTCGGAAGGAGGCTTTACCCACAGCCTCTCATCCTTTCCCCTGCAGCTCTCAGGGACCAATGAGATGAAAGCAGCGTTTTCACTACCGTCTCATTGGTCAAATGGGGTCATGTGATAGCTGCAAAGGAGTCTGGGCACATGGGCGTCTGGAGTTGAGAGCTTCTGCTGGAAGAGCTGGACGAGGAAGAAGCTGGCAATAGCTACTGTGCTCACCAGCGGTCCCAGCCCTTTCCGTCTCCTGGTGCACACAGACTCGTCGCTACCATCTGCAGCCCGCCAGGAATCACATTCCCAGCCGACGTGACTTTTAAAAAGGCCTCCTTCTCACTCCTTCACCCCAGACGGCTGTTGTCACAGTGGTTGCTGCCGTTTTTTAACTTGACAATCTAAGGGGAAAAGGTCAGGCGCTGCATGTTTTAAGGAAAATATCTTGCAGCCCAGCAGCTGGGAGTCGCTGGTGTAGACCATCAGCAGTGGCTGCAGAGCGGGATGGGACTGTTCCCCAAAGCCGGCTCTTGCAGCCGGGCCCCCTGAGGCCAAGGGATCCACAGCAGGAAGGAGGCTGGATCCATGGGCCTGCAGGGGGCGGGGCCAGGAAGCAGGAGGCACCAGGTTCTGGGACACCAGGCACTTCATCCTCGCCCCCGGCTATGGCTGGGGGCACTCACCCCAGGTTTTTGCAGATTCGGGAGCAGGGACTCCCAGCTTTAGCTGGCTGTCCTGTGCACACAGGGAGTGAGTTAAGTGAACACGGATTGTCTAACTTGCAAACCGTGGCCAAGTCCCGTGCATGCCGAGGGCCAGACAGTGGGGGTCACTTGCCTTTAGGGGAGCTGGGGGCGGGGGGAGGGCAGGACTCCCAGCCAGGCTGGCGTCCTATTCCCTCTGCATCGCCTCAGCTCTTTGCGGGAAGGGCCCATAGTGCCCCACGAATAAGTAACATGTGGAACCCTGTTTCAGGAAGGTCTCCGCTTTGGCTTTTCAAAACACATGATGAACTGCGGACTTGAACAGCACAACGGTTTGCTGCCAGGAACAAGAAAGACATCTCGTACATACAACAAAAGAGGGCCCGGCCGGCGTGGCTCCGTGGTTGAGCATCGACCTAGGAGCCAGGAGGTCATGGTTCGATTCCCAGTCAGGGCACACGCCTGGGTTACGGGCTCGATCCCCAGTAGGGGGCGTGCAGGAGGCAGCTAGTCCATGATTCTCTCATCATTCATGCTTCTCTCTCTCTCTTCCTCTCCATTCCTCTCTGACATCAATAAATGTATTTAATTAAAAAAATACAACAGAGGAGGGTGTGTGGCCCCACTGTGTGCATGGCTAGGGAGGCTTGCAGGCTTCCACAGTCAGCCTCCATCCGCTGCCTGCCCTCCTGGATATCTCCTCCATCGCACGTCTGCAGAGCTCTGCTCCAGCACAACATGGCAGCGAGGCGACAGTGAGGCCACGTGTGTCACCCTCCCCAGCCTGTGCTGATGTTGTCCCCCAACACCCAACTTAGAAGGCCCTCCAGGTGGCAGGACCCCCCCCCCCCCCGAGGCCAGCATGTGGCCAGGCAGCCTGGTGAGGTGGGTCCTCATCTTGACTCTGCCACCCCGCAGCGGGGTGACCTTGAGAGTCACTTCCCATGTCAGAGCTCGGGGATGCAGCCACGGACAGAAGCCAATCCCAACGTCTGCAGGACAGGGCAGGCCCGGAGGGTCTCAGAATTGGACGGAAAGTGAGGGACCAGACGGATGGGGTGGGCTGCTGGGGGGTGGGGGAGAAGAGATGAGGTGGGGGTGGCCCCCTCACAAGGAGCCAACCCAAGGGAGGGTCTCCTTAGCACGTTCTTCCTGCCCCCACCGCTTTCCGGTGGCGAGGCAGCTGCAGCCACTGTCACTGCCGTCGGCCTTTGCTGGAGAAGGAACCTCTGAGGGGCTGAGCTGGGTCCCAGACCCGCTCCTCGGCCGGAGGGGGTGGGCCCCTTGGTTGACAATCCACCAGCCAAGCCGTCGTGGGAAGAAGAAGGCACTTTTCCCCCCAGAAGCCAGGGGAGTCCTGCGAGGAGGAGCGGGATCGATGTGGGACAGGAAACAAGATCAGTGTCAACTGCCCTCCCCCTTCCGGAGGCTCGGTTTCCTCTTCTGTAAAATGGGGACAATGATGTCAACCTGCCGGCAGGGGGTGCGAGCCGGTGCACCCGTGTGGGCCTGGCACAGGGCAAACAGCCGCTGGGGGTTGTCATGCCCAGGGGGCGGGGGGCCCCACAAGAGAGGGAGGCCGCCCCGCATCGGTGACAGGGTTGGAGCTCAGGAGGAAAGGGGCGGGTCAGGCGGGCGTCCGTGCTCAGGGGTGCTCGCAGCTGGGAATCAGCTCGCTTGTCACGGGCGTGGCTGGATCCCACCCCGTCCTGGTGGCACCCAGTCCCGGTGGCCGTGCTGCGCAGCCAAAGGCAGCACCCTAGCTCCCTGGGGGCCCCGCACCCCAGGGGAGTGGGCCTGGCAGACGGAATTCCTCAGTGAGCCTCCCGGGCCCGGGCCCCACAGATGGTTCTACTTTTCCTCGGCCGGAGGGAGCGCTGCTTGGATTCACTTGGAGTCATTTTGGGGGTGAACGAGTTACCAGATGCCGGGACGCGGCCTCGCCGCGCTCCTCCTGAAAGGTAAGAGGCTTTAATTTGCGCTTCTCTCGCCTAATAGCGGGGCGGGGGGCGGAGGACACGCGGAATCAAAGGGAAATTGCAGGCGGCGAGCAGACCACTGCCGGTTTCCAGATGCTCCGCCGAGGCCGGGCCTCCCCGCGGCAGGGGCTGCGCAGCCTCCGGCGGCGGGGAATTAGCGAGAAGCAGGCCTCTGGCCGGGCCGGCGCGGATGGAGCGGCTGGCGTTTCAGAAACAACACCCCCATCGCTGCTGGTTAAGAGGCACATCAATTTTAGAGGGAAGGTGTCACCAGGATCTGGCCACATGGCCTCGCCGGCAAAGGTCGCCGCCTCTCAGGGTGTCTGCCTTCCCGGCCCGGCACAGTGAGTGGGACGGAGCCGCCTTCCCTGGCGAGCAGCCCATCCCGGTCACTTCACAGCACTGCGTGTCCCCCCGGCAAAGACGCCCGTGGCTAGAAGGGTCCTCTGTGCCGGCGGTGGGCGGTGGTGCTTCCTGATGCTGCTGGTCCCCACGCCTCCCCTCGGCACTCTGGGAGATGAGAGAGTCCCTCCCCCCAACCACACACCCCCCTCTGGTGTGGTTCGCTGGTGGGCTGCTTCGTGACTGTGTGCCTTTCCCACAGCCACACAAACCGGGGCGCCTGCAGGCTGCTCCCCGAAAGAGCCAAGGGAAGCCGAGCATCGGAGTTGGCCTGACCTCTCAGGCGGCAAGATCTCTGCCGGCCTCTTTACAAGGACTCGCTGAGGCTGAGGAGATGTGGAAGGCTTTCTGCAAGCAAGGGATGGGGGTGAGGGGGACCTGGGCCCCCCAGCGCCCCAGTGCGTCCGTCCCATGCGCCGGTCACATTGCTGTTTTGTAAGCGCCGAGACCAGGCGTTGATGAGAGGGTCATTCCACAGATGAGCTGCACACCAGGCCCGTCCCGGTGCTGAGAGCTGGGGCGGGACAGATGGAGAAGCGAGAGGAATGCGGGAGCACGGGTTCCTCTGTCAGTCATTCACCAGCCATTCATTCATTCCCCAAGCGACTTTATCTGAGGGCCTACTAAGCGCCGGGCTGCCCTGTAAGCGCCGGCATCCAGCGGTGAGCAAGGCAGACCAGATCCCTGTCCCCAAGGGGTTGTAACTCAGGGGTGCAGCACCAGGGGCAGGGAGGACGGAGGAAAAGAAGAGAAGCAAATAAGCGGTGCCATAAAGATGCACAAACCGAAGAAGCAAACAACAAAAGTAACGTCAGATAATAATGATGATGATGATGATGATGATGCCAGCGTGTGGGAGGAAAGAGCCAGCGCAGGGAGGCAGCAGCGGATCTCCTGGTGCAGGTTCAGGCCGTGGGTGTTACGTGGACAGAGATGCCTGGGTGTGGGGTCCGGTTCCATCGGGCCGCTGAGCCACGGCCGGACCCTGAGTGAGGGCCGGGCCGGGAGGCAGGGGTGACCCAGTCCAGGGGGAGCTGTGACCTGCAGGAGCCTCTGAAGGCATGAGCCCTGGGTCACGGCATCCCGGAACTTGGGCCTCACAGACCGGAAGGCGCTGTGAGGTCTCTGCGGCTGCACACGTTTCTTGCACAGAAAGTGCACCTTCTGGTCTGCCCATCCCCAGCCCCGGGAGGCGGCTGCAGCAGCCACTGCAGGCTAGAGGCTGCTGCGTTGCCAAAGGCCCATCCACCCCCCTGCAGGTCCGGCCACCCCCCTGCAGGCCCAGCCACCCCCCTGCAGGCCCAGCCACCCCCCTGCAGGCCCAGCCACCCCCCTGCAGGCCCAGCCACCCCCCTGCAGGCCTGGCCACCCCCCTGCAGGCCTGGCCACCCCCCTGCAGCGTTCCTCCTGCAGCACAGAAGGGCCAGGCCGGTGATGACGGGGTGGCTCTCGTACTGTCTCCTCCCTCCTGGGTTTGGGCGACCCGCCCACCGTCTGCATAACTGGTCTCGTCCCCTGAGCTGGTCACGAGCCCAGGAAGCTGGGGAAGGAGGGGAAGGAAGGGCCGGGAGGGGGCAGGAAGGACAGGGCGTGACACAGAGGTCACAGCCTTCCCCTCGTGAGAATCCGGCTCCTCTGTTCTCAGAGCAAGCGGGAGCCCTCTGTTCCCGGGGGACGTGGACCTCCCTGCCCACGGGGCGTCACCCTGGCTCCAGGCAGGCTCCTCCGGCTCCTCAGCTGCCCTCTGCTGCTCCAGGGCCTTTCCTGCTCCCCTCCCCCCGGAGCAGCCACGGCCACTGGACAGCGGAGGGAGCCCGCCCTTCCGGGGCGCATGATTGCACCGTGGTTTAGGGACCCTGAGCCGGACTGAGCTGGGAGCCACATCTTGCTGGTGGGTGATCCTAGCCGCCAAGCCCCTCTCTCACCCTCCCGTAGAAATATGGGTGCTTCTAACCCACATTCCACCCGGGGCTGTGGGTGTTGAAGATGTAAAAGAACCATCGAAACCTGTAAAGAATGTTTGTGGGTTTATTTGAGCCAAACTGTGGACCTATGCCGGGAAGCAGAACCTCCACGGATTGAGGAATGCTCCGGAGAACAGTGGGCTACATCTGTATTTATCCATTGCCGTCAAAGGAAGGGACCTAGGTGGGTTTCAAGAAATCCATTGGGCCGAGACCGGTTTGGCTCAGTGGATAGAGCGTCAGCCTGGGGACTGAAAGGTCCCAGGTTCGATTCCGGTCAAGGGCATGTACCTTGGTTGCGGGCACATCTCCAGTGGGGGGGTGTGCGGGAGGCGGCTGATCGATGTCTCTCTCTCATGGATGTTTCTGACTTTCTGTCCCTCTCCCTTCTTCTCTGTGGAAAGTCAATGGAATATATTAAACAACAACAACAAAAAAAAGAAACCCATTGGTGCTGCAAACTGCACCCTGTAAAAGCAGAGAGACTGGAGAGGCGGGAGAAAGCAGAGTTGGGGGGATGAAGGGAGGGGAACCCCTGGGGCTGGATAAAAGGTAAAATGATAAGACACATACTTAGGTAGGTGCAGGGACAATTAACCTGATAATGAAGGAATTTGTGGTATGGAACCTAGCACCCACCACGATACGCTGTGCCCTGAGGGGTCCAGAAAAGGGGAGGTTATAAGCTACCCAGACATTTCAAGGTGTGTTATCACAGGTGCAAAAAGACAGCCAGGCTCCGTGCAGGTGAAGGTTGACCTTGTCGGGAATATGCCGGCCTGGGATGTGAGTAACTGCCCACGCCCCCGCCGCCATTGCTTTCAGTTCGAGTTTCCTTTCAGACCGTCCTTGGTGTGTCTGCAGGTCTCTGAGTCTGAGTTTGCAGGCTGGCTGTGCAGGCCTCCCCTGCGCTGTCAGGGTAGCACGGGGCCCCTTCCGTCCACAGGGGGCAGTGATGCCAGGACCGCTGAGCCATGGGAGTATCAGGAGGAAGGGATGGAGGAGAAGGCGGCATGGGAACCTGGAGCAGGCAATCCCTGAGGCACCCAGGAGCTGGGCAGGCAGAGGAGCGAGGGTGGGAGGGCAGCCAAGCAGGGAAACCAGGCTGTAGAGGCCACAGTGAGAGCAGCAAGTGGGGGCGAGGAGGGTACCCCCTCCCCGAGATGGCCCAGTCAGCCCTCTGCGAACGAAATGCCTCCTTCTCCCTATTTCTTCCTCTCCTTCCTCTCCCTCCCTCCCTCCCTCCTTTCCTCCCTCCTTCCCTCACTCTTTCCCTTTCTCTTCTTTCTACTTCCTCCTGCAGATCCGTATTAGTAATCCTGTTCCCAGCCCCTATGCTGGCCAGGGTGTGTCCACGCCAGCGTGGCCTGTGCGGCGTTACCGGGAAGCGGGAGGGGAGAGGAGGGACAGGTCACTGCCCAGCCCATGGCCGAGGGGCGTGCCGGGAGGGACCGTTGGGGTCCGAGCCGTGTAACAAGGAAGCTCTGCTCTGCGGGGTGGGGCGGGGCAGGGAGGTAGACTGTTCAGAGGCCACAGCCTAAGGATTCCTCCCACCCAGGGCGAAGTTCATGTCTTCAGTGCTGGAATCTGAACCTGGCCCTGTGATGGCTTTGGCCCATGGACTTGAGCCTAAGAGATACCAGCCGGGGCTTAAGTCACCCTGGGCATTGAGGCTGCCCGCTCGGTGGTGCTGGCATCCTGAGACCTCGACGGTGGGGTGAGCCCCAGCTAGTGTCCCGCAGGGTCATATGGAGCGGGACCCAGATATCCCACCAACAGTGCGCCCAGTGGCACACACCGGAGGCCATCCTCACGTCTCCATGAGGCCAAGGTGCCAGCTCAGGCGAGACCAGCCCAGGATCTGCCCAAATCAGCCGCCACAGAGGCAGGCTCACCAGCGCCCGGTGCTCTGAGGTTTGTTACACAGCTGTGACTGACTGATACAACCGAGGAAGGTCTCTGCCAGATCCGGACAACTGGCAGGAAGCAGCAGGGGGACTGGGCTCCATGGAGAGTCGCAGGGGCGCGGGCATGTGGCTGGAGGAGGAGGAGTGGTGCTTTTCTGATGGACACTTTGAGGTTAAATTGGTGAAACATCGTGAGTGAGCACCTGTGTAGCCAGACCCACGGAAGAGACAGGTGGTGACCAGCATCTCAGGTCTCTTCCCACCCTCCCCCCCCCAGGGCTGACCGACACCTCCGAATTTCACCCCCACAGAGAAGTGCCTTTGAACTTCTTCATTTGGGACTCCATAGATTTTAGCTTTTTTAAAAAAATTTTGTTTCTTTTATTTTTTAAAATATATTTCATTGATTTTTTACAGAGAGGAAGGGAGAGGGATGGAGAGTTAGAAACATAGATCACCCGCCTCTTGCACATCCCCTACTGGGGATGTGCCCACAAGCAAGGTACATGCCCTTGACCAGAATCAAACCTGGGACCCTTCAGTCCACAGGCCGAGGCTCTATCCACTGGGCACACCGGTTTCAGCAGATTTTAGCTTTTTAGCGGCAGAATCTGGGGCTGGCTCTCTCCAGGGTCTGCTTTTTTTTATGCTACGTGATGGCTCTGAGGTGCCTCTGCGTTGCTCTTTCATTCTCGTCATTGACCCGTCCTTCACCTGATGGATGCGGGTTGTTCGGCCGCTAAGAATAATACTGTGCCCTGCGGGCGTGGCTCAGGGGTGGAGCGTGGACTTAGGAACAGGATATCTTGGTTCGATTCCTGGTCAGGACACATGCTGGGGTTGCACTCTTGATCCCCAGTGTGGGGCGTGCAGGAGGCAGCCGATCCATGATTCTCTCTCATCCTGGACGTTTCCATCTCTCTCTCCCTCTCCCTTCCTCTCCAAAGTCAATAAATATTTTTTTAAAAAAAGAATGACACTGCTATGAATACTTGAACACATCACTTGAGGAATTATACAGGGCGTCCCCCCCAAAAAAAATTATATACACGTTTTAATAGCTGATAGCTCCATTTTGAAAATGAAATGGATTCTAAGAAACTGACTTTGTCATTATTCAAAGTGTGTGTGTGTGTACATTTTGGGGGGGCACCCTAAAAATTTCGCCGACTAGCAGTGAAATCGCTGGGCTGTGGGGTTTGCGTCTGAAGAACTGAGGACCAGAGTCTGGAATGGGGCAAGTGAGGAGGGGATGTGAGCTCTGGGTGGGTGGGGGTGTGTGTGCAGGGAGGCTGGCCCTGGGAGGGTGCTGTGGAAGCCAGGGAGTGGCGGGCTCTCCCCCTCTCTCCCCTCGTGGGCTGCGTGTGGCACAGGCGGAGTGTGAGGCTGGACACTCTGAGCAGCAAGGAAGCGGCGGGTGGAGATGGTGGTCGCCTGGACCCCAGGTGGGCGCAGATGGAGACGGGGGTGGCTGGTCACCCCGCACTGCAAATGCCACTCCGTGCCTTCCAACAGCAGCACCTTTTCTCCCACCATTTTGGGGTGATTGGGCTCTGCCGGGCAGCTCTCACTTGGGGTTTCCTATAGCTACAGTCAGAGGGCCGCTGGGGCCGGAGTCATTCAAGTTCAATTGGACGGAGGATGAGCGCTTATTCAAGGTGGCTTGCCGGGGGCCTGGGCTGGGCTGGGCTGGGCTGGGCTGGAGAGGCCGGGCTCTCTCTCTCTACCCCCACCCTTCCCCCATGACCAGCTTGGGTTCCCTCACAGCATGGCCGCCCAGATGACAGGGCCCGGGGCTCTCCCCAGAGCAGGGGTTCGAACAGGCCTCTGGTGACCCAGCCTCAGAAGTCTCAGGACTTCCACCTCATTCTCTGGGCCCAGCAAGTCCTGAGGTCCAGCCTCGGTTCACAGGAAGGGGGTCAGCCTCCACGTGAGGAGCAGCACCCACACATGGAGGGGGGCTGAGGATGGCCATCAGTGGGTACTGGCTCCCCAGGATGGGTTTTGGGACCAGATCAAAGTGACAGGACCTGCTGTGGGTTGGAACCTCCGTGTTTAGAATCCACTGAACAGTGCTCGCGCACACACGCACACAGGTTTCCAGCAGAGGCGCGCCCAGGGCTCTTCACACAGATCTCTGATCCAGGAGACACTCAAGGTCAGAACCCCGCCCAGCACTGAACCCAGGCCTTAGGAGAGAGGCTTTCCTTCCTGGCCCCAAGGGCGCACCGGCCCCTGTGGTCAGCTGGCTGAACTCATTCCGCAGCAGCGAGTCTCCAGCGTGGCCTGCTCCACCCGGCACCCTGGGCCGGTGCCAAAAGGCCAACGCCTCGTGCAGGCACTTCGTGCTGCGGGCAGGTCCCTCCTCTGCTCACCTGTGACCCTGTGGCCTCAGGGATGTGTTCCTGGGAAGTTCGGTGAGGGTGAGATAGAACCGCCTTCCAGGGGCTGTTGATGAGATGAGATGAGATGACACAAACCCTGGAGCCATCCTCAGCAGAGCGAGCTCTGTGGAATGCGGCCTGCATGGCAGACCACGATCGCCCTGACGTGCTGAACTTGACTTGCAGGGAATGTCAGCCCCAGGCCCCGGCTTTTATTTGATCTTTTTATTTTTTATTTTTTTGCACCGAGCTGTGGCTTTCCAAGCACCCTTCCTGGGATTACAGCAGCAAAGTTTACTTTTGATTCCAAAATGTTTTTTAAAATTATATACACCGAGTGGCCAGATGATGATGATGGTCTCTGAACGCGTAATACTCTGGCCACTCAATGTGTCTATCCTATATAATAAAAGGCTAATGTGCAAATTGTCCTCTCAACCAGGACTTTGATCAGCTAGCAGGCTGGCCAATGACCCATGTCCCCTCCCCCTGGCCAGGCTGGCCGGACCCCATCCATGCACGAATTCATGCACCGGGCCTCTAACACACACACACACACACACACACACACACACACAGAGTGGCCAGATTATTATGCATTCAGAGATCATCAGAATCTGGCCACTCAGTGTGTGTGTGTGTATGTGTGTGTGTGTGTGTATGCATGCATGTGTGTGTATATACACACTATATTTCTGCATTGTTGCTGCAAACATCAGGCCGGTGTCTCCTCTCTCTCGGCTGCATCTGGTCTCCCTGCCATGACTCCTCGTGGTGCACTCTCCCTCTGTGGGAAAACGTCTCTTACCTCTTGTTCCACGGCAAAGTGGACACTTCTTAGCCAGTGTCCTAATACCAGCAGCAAGGCAAGCGAGGTGGCAGGCTGTCTCCAGGGGCGCTGCCTCTGACGAGCGGAACCTGGAAGAAACGAAGGTTTTATTTATGGAAATGGGGCACCCGCAGCTGACTCCCTTGGAGAGCAGGAGCTTTTCAAACCACCCACTGACACCTCCACACCCTGGGAAAGTGCTAAACCCCCCGAGGACACATTCATATTTTATATGACAGGTCATCTCCCCCATGCAGGGCGTAGTTTTCCTTCCGGGTGGGGTTCACTTATGCCATCCCGAGGATCTGCATCTTCCCGGAGAAACTTCCGGAAGTATTTCTCCTCTACATGCAGGTCTCTGATCTCACAGCGCCCTGACAGGCAGGGATCCTGGGCCTCGTTTTACAGAGGGAAGCACAGCGGCCCAGAGAGGTTAAGAGCTTGTTGAAGGCCACACAGCTCCGACCTCTTCCGTCTGCGCACTGTCCAGCACAGCGCATGTCCTCCTTCCTTCTGAGTGAGCCTGTCCCTCTGACCCCAGCCTTCGCACCGTGTCCTGCAGGGTTCCCGGGGACAGGTGGCCATCAAAGGGGGGAATGTACCAGGAAGAAACAATCAGGAGGGGGCAGAACCCGGCATTCCTAAGGCCCCAAGAGACCCAGAGTGTCTCAGGGAGCCTGGGGGCTCACAGAGTTTTTAGGATCACTCCTGGGTGACACATATGTGAAATTTATTCATACATGTAACTAACATGGACTGAGCACTTACTCTGTGTCCAGCATAGTCCTGGGCTCTGGGGCGACAGAGCTGACATAGGCAGCCCTGCTTGTAAGGCCTCTGTCTCTGTCTCCACGGGCCTGGCGTGCAGGCTGCCACCACCACCAGGAACACGTAGAAGACTGGAAGCAGAAGCAGAGGACCGTGGCCGGCCACCAGGTGCCGTCAGTCCACGGTCTGCACAGCCGGGGAGTCCGTGTCCGTGACCTCCGCTCTGGTGGAGGCCTCCGCCAGCTCACACCCGTGTCCTGAGCCCAGCACGGCCTCCCGGGCTCTGCCTCCGCCTCTGGCCTCGCTCTGTGCCACCACTGAGGGGACCATCGGACCCGCTCCATCTTCCAAGGCTCCGCTCTATCCTTACAACGGAGTCCAGACGCCTGAGCCAGGCCGCTCCCTGCAGGCGGGCCTGGGTCCTGCCCACCGTTGGGTCCTCGCGAAGGCCAGGCCACGGGGGGCCACTCAACCACTGTTTGTTAAGTGACTAGATGAGGCCAGGGTGGGGGTGGGTCCCTGCCCTTGTGACATCATAATGCAGACAATAGAAGGCCAGTGTGGGGGCCTGTGACATCATAATGCAGACCCCTCCGCGCCCCCGCCCGGGAGAGAGCATCTTGGTCTATTTACAGGATGACCTTGTAGCTGGGGTTCATGGGAAATTCTACCAGTGTTTTCATGCAGACGACAACTATGATTTCAAAGGCGCTAAGACTTTTAAAAAAGCTTTGTAGATGTGACCACAGGCAGGAACGCCTGGCACCGAATCGGTGCGCTCGTCTTGCCGATAGTGGAAGGCCAGCCCTGTTGGGGACTGCAATGGGAGGGCAGTCAGGACCACAGGCCCGAGTCTGGTTGGGTCCACCCTGTGATCTTGAGCCGTTGACTCAGCAGCTTTAAGCTCCATCTAAAAATGACCCCTGCTGCCCGGCTGGGGGGACTCAGAGGTTGAGCATTGACCTAGGAACCAGGAGGTCACAGTCCGATTCTGGGTCAGGGCACAGGCCCGGGGTATGGGCTTGATCCCCAGTGCGGGGCGTGCAGGAGGCAGCCGATCCATGATTCTCTCTCATCATGGATATTTGCATCTCTCTGTCCCTCTCCCTTCCTCCCTGAAATCAATAATTTCTTTAAAAAAAATTAAAAATGATTCCTGCCCGGGGGCCTTAACACAGCTGCTGTGAAGCCCAGCAGAGACCTGGCGAGGAAGGGCTGTCTGAACCGCAAGGGCTGGGCACACAGAGGACACAGAGGAGAGGGCCACGGCACAGTCAGAGCGGCCGGCTCCCTCCGCACACCCCTCTCCCGGCCGTGGCTGCAGTGCACACGGGCTGTCTTTGTTGTTCTGATTCCGGCCGGGGCAGGAGAGGCAAACCTTCTGCTGGGCGTCTGGCCTCCGCGCCAGTCCCCACCACAGAGGCAGGAGGGCCCCGGGCCTCGCTCAGGAGCTCCTTCCCTGAGGAGAGGAGGTGGGATTCCATGATCCTGAGGTGCAGAGCGGCATTCTCTGAGCCTCGTTCCCCCCCCCCCCAACCCCCAACAGGCAGGCTCCGTTTCCCACAAAGGCAAGGGTTCCAGCAGAATTGGGCAACTTCAGGAAAACCCGCTTCTGGAAACTCCCGGAAGCCAAGCCTCAGACAGAGACCTTGTTCTTCCCCGAAATAAAGGGGCCGAGAGAGCGCAGAGCTACCCGGGCAGCCACACGACCCTGGCCCAGCCGGAGCTCAGGCCCAGCGGCTGCAGCCCCCGTGCTCCTCCCACCCCGCAGGGAAGCAGCAGCACCGGCCTGGCCGTGCCTGGTGCCTGCAGCGCGTGCGGTGCCGGTGCCCATACGTGAACTCTTTGCCATCGCCCCCTCCGCAGCTCCCTGGGGCCAGGCCATGGGGCCCATTTGCTAAAGGGTCCTCGCTGTCCGAGCTCAGGCCGGTCATGTGCAGCACCCCTCACCCGCTCGCTCAGTATTGAGGCGCGCTCTGCCAGCTCTGTGCGGAGTATGTGGACAGAGAAATGAACCACACACAGCGCTTGTGCTCAGTTTCTGGGGGACCATCCAGTAAACAGGAGGACCACGCGACCTGGACGTAGGAGAGTGGGGTTCATGGCCGTGAGGAGATAGCACTCACTCTCATGGGTTGGAGAAGGTGGACTCGATGGAGCAGGTGGCCCTGTTTCCATTGACCCCTGACCCCGGCTGTCTCAGTGGTGGTTCATCACACTGCTCAGCCCCAAGGCCAGACCTCAGAGGCCTCTCCTGACCCCTGTCCCCATCCCAGAGGGGTACCCCAGTGGATGTCCTCCTCTCTGGGATTCCTTGCCACCGAAACGACCTTGTGTCCTTGTTTACTGGCTGTCCACCCCTCCCTCCCCTCACCCCAGCAATCTACCTGAGGTGAAGGTGAAGAGCGGGGAGAGGGGAGGGAAGGGCACTTTAAAGGGAACAGGAGGAGCAGAGGCCTGGAAGTGTGGGCGTGGCCAGGACTTACAGCCTTTCGTCAGCACTGGATCCCAAAGGGTAACCCAAAACTGATGGGCAAGGGGGTGGCACAGAGACCAATGAGGGTGGCCCCCACTGAGGGACCTGAAGGGAAGAGGGGTGACATGGTCACGTTAGAGCAGCGGTTCTCAACCTGTGGGTCGCGACCTCTTTGGGGGTCGAACAACCCTTTCACAGGGGTCGCCTAAGACCATCAGAAAATGCAGATATTTACATCACGATGCATCACAGTAGCAAAATTTCATGGTTGGAGGTCACCACCACATGAGGAGCTGTATGCAAGGTTTGCGGCCTTAGGAAGGTTGAGAACCACTGCGTTAGAGCATGAATATGGAGCACCTGTCACAGGCACCCTCACGTTCAGTGCTGGTCCAGGCTCCCAGTCCACGTTAGGAACCACCTCAAATTCCCTCTGTGGGTTGTTTTTTTTTTTTTTTTTTTTTTGCCGCAGGACTAGGGTTACGGTGCTGACCTAACGTCTGGTGCACAGTCGGTGCTCAGTCTGTGGTGGCCAGGCTCCTCCCTGCCTGAGCCGTGTTCCCCGAGATGCGGGGTGAACCTGTTCATAGGACAAACGGCCCAGCCCTGCAGCTGCCACCCGCATGGCGCCGGTCCCAGCCTCTGTCCGAGACCTGCCTCTGGATGGCAGGAGGGCGGGAGCTTGTAAGCTCTTTGCTATGGAAGGAAACGTTATTTTCAGCCCGACTGTACCCCGTGGCAATTACGGAAAATAAAGTGTAAAAAAAACAAGACATGACTAGCAGAGAGGGCAAAACCAGGTGCCGCCATCCCGGTGCCCTGCCCTCCAGACAGACAGGCCAACCCCGCTCCGTGGAGTGTGAAGTGACTGTGCGCTTTCTAGTCAAGTCGGGGAGAAGGCAGGTCCCGCCTCCAGCCTGGGAGCATGTGCCCAGGCACCCGTGACCCCCTCGGCACCAATGAGCCCAGACACCCCGAGTCTCCCTGGCATCCACGAGTCTCCCTGGCACCGTGGGGCACCCATTGGGCCTGCAGGCTGATGATGCCTGGAAAAGCCTGGAGAGGTTCAAAAGGTGTTGGTTTTCTGTCTGGTTGTAGATGGTGCTCTCGGGGGCCATGTGGTCCAGGGCGGGCGATGGGACAGAAAAAGCTACCCACGCTCTGCCTCTTGCCATCCTCGGCCTCCGTCCTGCGAACGACCTCCCACCAGTGTCCGCTGGCGCCTGCGCCTGTCCCGGCTGTGCCCTGGCACCTCCAAGAGCAAGCGCACGGGGAGCCAAGGCCCTGTTTCCGCTGACCCCTGACCCCTGACTCGGCTGTCTCAGTGGTCAGCCCCAAGGCTGGTCCTCCCAGACCTCTCCTGACCCCTGACCCCATCCCAGGGACCACCCCCAGTGGATTTTTCTCCTTTCTGGAACCTCTTGTCCCTGTAATGATCTCGTGTCCTTGCTTGCTGCCGGTCCATCCCCGGGCTCCCCAGCAATCTACCTGCGGGGAGACTCGGGGAGACTCGCTTGCCTTAAGAGTGGGGCCTCCAGGGCCCAGGTGGGCTCACCAGCGGGGCTCCGTGTGGGTGAGGGAGGGAGGAGGCCACGTGGGGTCCCGGTTGCCCGCCTTTGAGTGGAACAGACGCAGCACCGAGGAAGAGGGCCCAGCTTTAAAGGCCCAGGGAAGCCCGGCCGGGCTCCCCCCGCCCCCCCACTGGAATATCCCCCCTACAAGCCCTTGTGAGTGCGTGAGTGTTTGCCTGAGCATGCTCAGGAAAGGGTCACAACCTCATGCCCCCAACTCATCCCCGGCCCTGGGCAAATTCCAGGGCTCCAGACAGGCGCCTTTCCCGCCGGCAACCCACCCAATAAAGAACTGGCCTGGCTATGCTGTGAGCCCCAAACAAGATAAGATCCCGGACTCTCTGGACTCTCCTTTCAAGAATCACAGGAGCCAGAGGCCAAGGCCCAGCCCCCCTCTTCCCTAAAACCCCAGAGGGTGGCGTGGGGGTGCAGCGGCCAGGCCTGCCAGAGGCACCCCAGCAGCCCAGCGTTCACTGCTTCTCCCTCCTCCCCGGACCCGAGGCCCTGCCTGGACTGGAGGCCCCCCCAGAAAGGTGCCCCAAATCCAAACCAGGAGAGATCCTTTTTTTTTCTTTTTGCCACGCTCCCCCCCCCCCCCCCCCCCCCCCCCCCCGCCCCAATTCGGAGCTAGAGAAGAGCCTCTCCCCAGCCCCATTTCCACCCTCTTCACCCCCTCCCCAGGCCCCGGCCCCTCCCCAAGCACCCTCAGCCCCCCGCCTCCCCGCAGGAGGTGCCCCCTCCTCCCTGCCAGGGCCAGACCTGCCTCGGAGGGAGGGCGGAGGGCGTGGGGAGCAGGGGTCAGCCTCGGGCCAGGGCGCCAGGGCAGGCGCCGGGGAGAGAATAGGCCCCAGGACCCCCTCGGGCTCGGGGCGCACCCCGCGGTTGCGTCACGCGGCCCGCCGCCCCCTGAGATCACAATCTAGGGGCCTGGACCCCGCGCCTCCCCCGCGCCCGTCTGCCAACCGATAACCCAGCCCATCACCACCACCGCCGCCGCCGCCGCCGGGGGCGAGGACACCGGCCGGCCGGCCCCACCGCCGCTCCGCCCAGCAGCGCCCCGGGCCGCGCCCCCGCATGGGGGAGTGAGCGGAGCCAGGGCGCCCGCACCGCCGCCCCGCGCCCGCCAGCCGCCCGCCCGCGGCGGGGGCGGCCCGGACGCGCCCGCCCCGCCCGCGCCCCGCCCGCCCGCCGCTCCCCGGCGGCTCCGCGGCGCCCTCGCCGGGTGCGTGCCGCTCGCGCGCCCGCCGCCCGCCGCCCGGCTCCCCGCGCCCGCCGCCCGCGCCCGCCCGGCGCCCGCCCGCCGCCCGCGCCCCATGGCGGCTCCGGAGTGGGACTGGTTCCAGCGCGAGGGGCTCATCGGGCAGATCAGCGACATCCGCGTCCAGAACCTGCAAGGTAACGCGCGCGCCCCGCGCCCGAGCGCCCAAGGGGTCCCCGGGGGCCGCCCCCGCCCGCGCCCCAGCCGCCGCTGCGCCCCGCCGCCCCCGGCCGGGTCCCGACCCCCGTGCGCCCGCCCCGGACCCCGGCATCCCGGCCCCGGGGGTGGGGCGGCACACGTGCGTGTGTTTGTGTGTGTGTGTGTGTGTGGGGGGGGTCCCCCTGTATTTCTGCGGGGCGTCCCGCGCCCCCCGCAGCCCCAGCGGAGAGTTTGGAGAAGTTGGTCCCGGGCGCCGGGGGCGGCGGCGGCGGCGCAGGTCAGCGCGGGGCGGGGAGAGCGCGGCGGCGTGCGCCCCTGAGTGCACTCCCTCCTCCCTCCCTCCCTCCCTTCCCGGGACCTGGGGGCCGGGGGTGGTGGTGGTGGGGACACGGGGCGCTGGTCTGTGGGGTCGGGAGAGCCCCCGCCCCGCGGTCACTCCGGGCCGGGGTGCCCCTCCCCTGGCCCCGCCCCCGGGCCGCCCCGCGTCCACCTAGGAAGGGGGTGAAAGAGAAACCGGTGGCCCCGGCGCCTCTGACGCTCGGGCTGGGGGTGCTCCCGCCGCGGGCGGGGCTCGCCTGTCTTTGGGGAGCGCGTTCCCGGCGGGAACTCAGCGCAAAAGCCATTTCAGGGGAAAAGTCACCCACTTCTTCCACCTCCCAACCCACCCGCCCCAGCCAGGCTGCTGTGCCCGGAGGTGTGTTTCCAACACCCACCTCTCTCTCTCTCTCTCTCTCTCTCTCTCTCTCTCTCTCATGTGAACTTCGCAGAACTGGACAGAGTTGCACTTCCGGCCTCTCCGGGTGCACATGGACCTGGGCGGAGGGAGGTGCCTCAGTCGGTTCCCTGGGGGACTGGGTTTCAGAGATCCCCAGGCTGGGGGTGCTGGCTCAGAGGGAGTGGGAGGCGGGTACCCAGAGGGGTTGGGGGGCAGTGTGGCCCCAGCAGGTGGCAGGGCTTTCTGGCCTGGGGGCGGGGCGGGCAGCCCAGCTGGGGGTGGCGGGCAGCGGAGTTTAAACATTACACCTGGTGGAATGTTTCCGGGCCCACGTGGGCCGGCTCCACCCCTGGGTTGGGCGAGGACAGCGGAGGCAGAGGTGACCTGCAGCCCAGGGAGCCGCCAGGGTAAGGCATTCGCTGGGAGCTCCCCCCGCGTCCCGGTGGCTGTGTGATCTGTGTAAAAGGAGGCTGGAGACCGTGGTGAAAAGGATTCCTTTTGATAGGGAGCCGCCGGCCTGGATCCTGTTGCCCCAGAGCTGACATCCTATTCAGGGGACTGGCGCTCTGATCTCCCAGATGGCATGTGGTTGGGCTGTCAGGGTGTGTGTGTGTGTGTGTGTGTGTGTATGTGTGTGTGCGTGTGTGTGTGGGGGGGGGTGGGTGTTTAATAATCACCTCCTAATCAATCCTCGGTGCAGCTTCCTGCGTTCCTCCAGGTTCGGCTCCCAGGGTGCAGGGCGGTTCGGCAAGGTGAGCAGTTAGTTACACTGGGAACTGTGAGAGAAGGCTTGGCCAAATGGGGATAGTTTGGCGTGGGTTCTGAAGCGTGGGTAGGAGTTCACTAAGGGGGCTCCTGTCTCTCAGTTCCCAGTGAACGGTCCTCACTTTTAGGCAATGCCAGTTACAATTTGAGCATCAAAACCTTTGCCATTGCTGGAACCGGTTTGGCTCAGTGGACAGAGCGTCGGCCTGCGGACTGAAGGGTCCCAGGTTCGATTCCGGTCGGGGGCATGTGCCTTGGTGGCGGGCACATCCCCAGTGTTGGGTGTGCAGGAGGCGGCTGATGGATGTCTCTCTCTCATCGATGTTTCTGACTTTCTGTCCCTCTCCCTTCCTCTCTGTAATAAATCAATAAAAAAAAAACAACCTTTGCCATTAAAAAAATGATAAACTTTAAGCTTATGTATATACTTCATAAGCATCTTATACATGCTAGTGTCCCTGTGCACGGGTTCATACACATTGAAAGGAAATTCATTAGAAGAAGTGTTTTTGCTAAGGCCGGCTTGGTTCAGTGGATAGAGCATTGGCCTGTAGACTGAAGGGTCCTAGGTTCAAGTCCAGTCAAGGGCACATACCTTGGTTGTGGGCACATCCCCAGTGGGGAGTGTGCAGTAGGCAGCTGATCAATGTGTCTCTCTCATCGATGTTTCTGGTTCTCTGTCCCTCTCCCTTCCTCTGTATATAAAACCAATAATATATACATATATACATATATATATATATATATATATATATATATATATAATACTATAAAGGACAATTGTTATCAGCATATTTAAAAGAAGAAATATTTTAATATTGCTATTCGCCCTTCTATAATAGAAGTGTCAACTAAATTCATGATCGACAGTGACATATCAAAACACATGTGCGATTGGCGCTCTCCATAGGTGCCAGCGAGAACTTTATATGTATCATGTATGTGCAGGTCAACTTAGCCTTTTATATATATATAGATAAACTTACTTGATTAGATCTGCTTTCTAATTTAGCTAAACTTTTTCCAGCCCAGTGAAACACCCCAACTTCTCTTTCAGGTAATTGTCAGCAGCACAGCAGTAAATATCAACACGAAGCAGATTATTATTGTAGATCACACAGAGAGAAAAAGGGCAAAATATTTAACTATATTCTGAGCAGTGAGAAAACCTGAAATCATTTTCAAGGTCCACCATTTCTTACTTCTTTTCAGCTGGGCCAAGTTTCTAAGTTTTCTAAATCTCCAGTTTTCTGGCTAATGGAAAAAAAATAGGATTCTACTGAGTCTCCTTTCTACCTATTCCGGGAATCAAATGAGATGAGGCACGGGAAAACACCTCACAGACATTTGGATAAAATGTAAAATGTTTGCACCTGGCTATAAAGCAAGTCATGTATCTGGGCTGAAGAAACTTCAAGGAGGCTAGTCGCTAGGGAGAGGGAAGCCAGGCGTTGCTATGTGACATCATTACCCGTGCCCACAGCGACTGTTTCGGGGCTGGGCCGGGCTGTGGGCCACATTCTGTGCCATGGGGTCTCGTTGGCTGTGATTTGGTGGGGCCTGTGTCCCACTTGGGGGAAGCCGAGTATTGGTTTGTCTGCACCGTGGTGCTGTTTATTTTTAAATGGCCAGTGCACGTCATGGCAACTTCTGCATTGAGCAACTGCCCCCTGGTGGTCAGTGAGCATCATAGCTACTGGTCAGAGGGAAGGACAGACACTTAGCCTCTTCTATATGTAGATTACATATATTTACATAAAATGCATTCATCTTAAGGAGGAGCCCAACAAATTTTTACATATGGACACACCATCACCCAGATCAAGATGCAGGAGATTTTCACCAAACTGGGTGGGTACCCCCTTGCCCTCCCCAGTCAGTAACAATCCCAAACGCACACAAGCCAGCCACTGCTCTGGTCTGTATTATTATTGTTGTGCCTCTGGAACGTCCAGTTGCATTGAACCGGACGGTGCGTACGCTTTGAAGCTGGCCTTCTGCCCCCCTCCCCCGACCCCTCACCTCTGTTATGTTGGAGCAAAGGGTCCATTTGCTTGTTTCCATACTTTTTGGGAGGGGGAAATTGTAGAGCTACTTTATTGAGGTGTGCTGTACCTATCCTAAAACTCACCTGTTTTAAGTTTACATTTCAGTAATTTTTAGCGAATCCACAGCGCTGTGCAAACATCACAGCATTCCAGCTTGGGAGCATTTTCATTGCCTGCTAGTGCCCAGCATACGCTCGGTCCCGCGCCCAGCCAGCCCTGGGAGGCCGTGTGCAGGTCCTGCTGTTGCTGGGGACAGTCCACGGGTGCACAGCCATCGGTGAGGGACATCTGGGTGGCTTGCCGTTCGGGCTCCATTTTCCCTGGGCTTCCCTGTCGCCTGATTGGATGTTAACAGACATGTTCTCCTTACCTCTGTGGTCCTCAGGACGTCCTAACCACAGGGCTACGCCCAGAAGGCACCCACGCCATGTTTAGAGCGTCTGCCCAAACCAGCTGATGGGTGTCAGCAGGCCCGCCCCCCGCCCCCACCCATGGAGGGTCCAGGTGGTCAGCTCGGCGGGCAGTGGGCGTGGCCGTATTCATCTGCGCGCTGTGGGTGGGAGCTCGCCCGCCTGGGGAGCCAGAGACCAGGCGGAATGGTTGTCTGTCTTGTGTGTTACTTGGAGCACCAGAGGTGGTAGTTGTCATGGTGATGGGAGGATGGGCACAGAGGGAGTTCATGAACCTGTAATCGTAGGGGTAGCTGCTGTCCTGCTCAGACAGTCCTGATTCTTCTCAGAAAGCTTGACTCACCCGTCCTGGGACCAGGTGCTGCCAGGGGCAGGCATGGGGACCTTGCATTTCAGGAAAAATGGTTCGGGAACATGCAGACATCTTTACCTCTTTCTCACCTTTTTTAAAAAATATATTTTTATTGATTTCAGAAAGGGAGAGAAACATCCATGATGAAAGAGAATCATGAATCTGCTGACTCCTGCACGCCCCCTGCTGGTGACTTGAGACCACAACCCAGACAGGGGTCCTGACTGGGAATCAAACCGTGGCCTCCTGGTTCACAGGTTGCCACTCAACCATGGAGCCAGGCCGGTTGGGCTGCCTCTTCCTCTAGAGTGGCGTGTCTGCATCCACGTGGAGGCATGCTGCCCTCTGCTTAACTGCTCCTCTGAATTGTTTTCGATGGCCCTGAACTGTGCCATTCTGCAATCCGTGTGGGTACGACGGTGGCATCGCCAGATCACCCCCGGGGGTAGGGGTGGAAGGAAGACCTCTGGCTGCCTTTGAGGTCAGGTGAGCCGGGCAGAGAGCATGGCCTCCCGGCCCATGTGGTTTGACCTTCCATTAAGGAGAAACGGATGCGCATGCGCCATTAGTTCTGGAGTCACAGGGTGGTGTGCGGTCGGGATTGGGCAGGTGCTCCTGGGAAGCCTCCTCCACCCCCGACCCTCCTGCCCTTCTCTGCGCACCTGGCCAACGTGCGCCAAGCATCGTGCCCTGCGGGCTGGGGTGCATCAGAGCTCTCCCTGCCTGTTCGGAGCCGGATCCTCGGGCGCCCGGCCAGACCGGGCTGAGATTTTCTGCCTCAGGCAGCACCGACGGCAGTTCAGCTTGGGGTTGCCTCTGGTGGCCCTGGTGCCTGCTGGGTGGGAGGCTGTGAGCTTGGGCCTCATGGTGCCCCAGCACCCAGAGCTGGAGGTGCATGGAGTCCGTGGGGATGGGTTCTGGGGAGCCAGGTGGGTGCTCACCTCTGCCGCTGAACCCCAGTCCTGCCTCCGTGTCTGCTTTAGAACGTTTAGGTTAGCAGGTGGGAGCCGTGTGTGTCGGGGGCACTTGGAAGTGACCTAACTGGCGGGGCAGGCCCTGGTCTGAGCGGCCCCAGCCTTCGGGCTGGAGTGTGTTGCGGGATGGGGGGGTGACAGGACTTGCTCAAGGTCATAGACTTGTAAGCGGAGCGGGGATGCGAAACCAGGTCAGACGGAGCCCACGCGTCCTGCGCACACGCTCCGCGAAGCCGGGGGAGAGCGGCTAGCTGCGGCTGGGGGTGGGGCCTCTCGGGGAGGCTGCTAGGTCGGACCTCTGGGCTGAGCAGCGGCGTGGCTGCCTGCAGGCGACATCTGTGGAGAAGGAAGGGAAGTGGTGGGCGGCCCCGAGGCAGGCTCCGGGCCTGTGTCACCTCCTCCAGTCTGCCCGCCACCAGCCACCCAACACCCGTCCCTGCTCATCCCCTTCTCTGGGTCTCCGTGGCCAACCCACGGGCAGCCCCTCGGTCCACCCCAGGGCTAGCGGCATTGCCATGAATCGCAGTGGGTGAAAGGTGAGGTTGCACCGTCTTACAGGGTCAAGTCCAAGACCCTCAGCCTGGCGCGCCAGACCCTCCGTGCTCTGGTTGGGGGCGCCACCCCAGCCTCCTCTCCCTCAGACACCTCCCACTCCCCGGCCCCGCACCCTGCCCTCCGGTCCCACCTTTGTCCCTCCTGGCCCCTGAGCACACTGCAGCGGCCTCAGGGATCCCGCACCCAGAGCAGAGGCGTCTAGGAGGCTGCTGGCTGCTTCCGCCTCCCCTAGCTCCTGGGGGGCCCACTTGGGGGGCACAGTGGGTGTGCTGGGGGTTTCTGGATAAAAGCCACAGGAAAGCAAATGCCGAGGTTTCATGCCCTCCAGGGACTGGCTGCCCGCAGCGCCCTGCCCCAGGCCTGAGCCCTGTGCTCGGGTTCAGAGGATGAATCCCTGGGAAGAGCACTTTCCGCCGATGGGGGCGCGTCCGGAGCTGAGCGCGCTCTGGATTCTGCCCTCAAAAGCCGTGTTCCATGGCTCATCCCTGACCACGGGCAGGTCGTGTGTGTGTGTGTGTGTGTGTGTGTGTGTGTGTGTTGAGAAACCGTGTTCCAGGCAGTTCATCCTGACCACGGGCGGGCAGGTTGTGTGTGTGTGTGTGTGTGTGTGTGTGTGTTGGGGAGACACGGGGGGCACACAGCCAGGGCGCAGCTTCAGTCCTGGGTGGCCCTGGCTTCGTGGCTAACTTGCCCTGGGGCCTTGGGGAGCTTTTCCCGTGGGCTGGGCCTCAGTTTCCTCGTCTGCAGAAGGAGAGGGTGGGCTGTCAGGCTCCAGCGGGACCCCGGAAGGTGGTCCAAGGACAGCGTTTGCCCAGTAAGACTCTCATGTCCCGGTCCCTGGCACACATGGCGGCGGCGGGTGGTGGGGGCCGCCGGGCACTGCTGAGCGCCGCTGGCCGATGGCCTGGATGCTTTCTCTGTCGAGTGCTAGAGCCTCTCTCCCACGGAGGCCCTGCTCCTGCGCTCCCGTCACCTGGAACTGGTAAAGGTGCCTGCGCTCCGTGTGAACTCTGACTGGTAACTGTGCCTACGCTGCCTGTAAGCTAGAACCGGTAAATGTGCCTGCGCTCCGTGTGAACTCTGACTGGTAAATGTGCCTACGCTGCCTGTAAGCTAGAACCGCAAATGTGCCTGCGCTCTGTGTAGCCTAGAACTGGCAAATGTGCCTATGCTCTATGTAAGCTCTGACCGACAAATGTGCCTGCACTCCGTGTAAACTCTGACCGGTAAATGTGCCTGTGTTCCATGTAAACTGTAACCGGTAAATGTGCCTACACTCAGTGTAACCTAGAACAGGCAAATGTGCCTGAGCTCTGTGTAACCCAGAACAGGCAAATGTGCCTACGCTCTGTAACCCAGAACTGGTAAATGTGCTTACACTTTGTGTAACCTAGAACCGGTAAATGTGCCTACGCTCCGTGTAAGCTCTGACTAGTAAATGTTCCTATGCCCCTCGTAACCTAGAATGGGTAAACAAGGAGCATTCTTGTTTGTTCTGGATCGATGATGGTTTCTGTGAGAAGCCCAGGGAAGGTGTGGACCCTGCTCTGACCTAGCTGGGCATAGTCAGAGGTGCCAGGGTTCCTGCCTTCACCCACGCACACTGGCATGGAGGAGGTCCCAGGGTGGGGTCCCTGCCTTCACCCACGCACATTGGCATGGAGGAGGTGCCTGGGTGGGGTCCCTGCCTTCACCCACGCACACTGGCATGGAGGAGGTGCTTGGGCTCAGGTGAAGGAGGAGCTGGGCACCTGGACGGTCGGCCGGCCGGTCGGTATTGAGGGGCGTCCGCAGTCCAGGCGGCGGCAGGCCTAGGGAGAGGTTTCCCCAGGAATCACTTGTTCGCGGCTGGAGCTAGTGTCGGCTGGAGCTAGTGTTGGCCTTGCCTCCTGCAGCCTCGTGGGGGAGGCGAAGCTCTGACCAGCCCCAGCCCGGGGGGGCGGGGGGAGCAGGAAGAAGAGGCCCAGCTGATGCGCGACGCCCTCCCTGACCCGGGGACCCTCTGGCATTTAACTTTTGACTGAACAGCTGAGGCACAGGGCAGAGTCCTCCTGCCCCACCGGCCGAAGGTCAGGCCTGCTCTGTCTCCAAGGGAAAGAGAGAAAAATAAAGTCATTGTCTTTTTAGTGGTTGAACCATTAAAAGTAAACTCCCTGTTCCCATAGCAACCTTTTCTGACGGCTCCCACCCATCCCTGCATCTCGGCTTGAAAACTGTGTCCATCACAGAAGGACTTAGAGGCAGCGTCCGAGCTCACATGCCTGGCTTTAAAGAATGTGTGCCGTGCTCTAGCCGGTTTGACTCAGTGGATAGAGCGCCGGCCGGTGGACTCAAGGGTCCTGGGTTCGATTCTGGTCAAGGGCACAAGCCCGGATTGTGGGCTCGATCCCCAGGAGGGGGCATGCAGGAGGCAGCCAATCAATGATTCTCTCTCATCACTGATGTTTCTCTCTCCCTCTCTGAAATCAATACAAATATTTTTTTTAAAAAAGAACGTTTGCCATTCCCCAACACCCCTTACTGCTCCGTCTCCTTTTCTTTCTTCCTTTTTTTTTTAAATCAGAGCAGGAATTGGCAGACTGTGGTTTGTGGGCCAAATCCGGCCCCTGCCTGGATAAAGTTTTATTGAGACTTAGCTGTGTCCATCCGTTGGCACGCCGTCCAGGGCTGCAGGTGTACCGCAGTGGCAGTTTCGTGGTGACAGAGAAGTCCCCACAAAGACAGAAACACTCCCTCTCTGGCCCTTGGTGAACACGAGAACCCAGCCGCTCCCTGTGGGATGGCAGAGACCTGATCTGCTGGATCCAACTCAGGACTCGCGACAGGAGGAGGCCCCGTGGTGACGAAAACGGGGTACCCTGCCGCCAGTGTCAAGGCCAGCCTTGTTTCAGGGGCTGCCTTCTGCATGGCGGGCTCTGTCCCGGATTTAGAACAGACGCATCCCCTCGGAGCCTGGCCGGTTGATCGATAGCTGTTCCAGAATCTTCCCAAAGTGCTGGGTGCCGAATGGAGGATTGAACGGGTCCTCGGGTCCCCAGGACACAGGCCGCCACATCCTGAGGCTGTGGGGAGGGGGTTAAGGCTGAGCGGTGCAAAGGTGGGTGCTGCTGGGGGAGGGAGGGGAGGCCAGTCCAGCTTGGAGGGCCGGGGTGGGGCAGGCCGAGGGGGAGCAGGGAGCAGGCGGTGTGTGGGGGCCGGTGCCAGGAGGGGGCCGTGCCCCTAGCATTCCCCCTCCTTCTTGCCCTCCCTGAGCCCTGTCCTGCCTGCTGCTTCGTGGAGGTGAGAGTTCATGCCCCCGAGGGTGAGGAAGGGCCAGGCGGGACCTGGGGGGTTTGCAGAAGTCCTGGGGGTCACTGGGGGTCACTGCAGGTCTACTCTGGGGCTCTCTAGCACTCTGATGACATCATGCCCACTCCTGCTGCCCTCGCCGGGTGGGCAGGGTCCTTTGTGATATTTCCATCCCTCTCCTGTTTGGACTATTTTAAATCCTCTTTGGGGTGACATACTTCAAAAGTGCGCTCTGGGGCCTTCTAGTGGAGAACTGGGGCGAGGGGTGGGGAGGGGCGGGGAGATGGCCTGCCAGGTTGCTGGTGAAATGAAGTAGCCTCAGAGGGCGTCCTCCGCTCACCCCGCCTCCACGCCCCCAGGCCTGGCCCCGAGTCTCTTGCTTGCCAGCTCTGTGAGTGCCCTACCGTCATGGCTGCAGGGCTGACACAGGGGTGGGGGCACGAAGGCGGGAAAACAGGTCCCAGCCATGACGGTTCTGGGTCTGGTTCTTCCTCTCTACGTGTCTCAGAAAGAAGCCTACTGTGTGCTCTGGCCCCTCACTTCTCCAGGCTTCCTGGAAAGGACCAGACCCAGCTGCACCCAGTATCTCCATCTCCCACAGGCCACATCCTCCCCCCAACCCCTGTCCCTTTGTCTGTAAGGCTCCTCCTGCAGGGACTGGCCATGACTGCACCTAGAGTGGTCGACCAGAACCCCGCCTGCCCCCTGCCCCCAGCTGGATGGATTCACAGCGGCCTCCCCTGGATTCTGAGTAGGTCCCCAAGAGAAGGAGGTCTTCTCAACTGTTGGCCAAAATTGTGCCCCCGACCCATGTCCACAGCCCGATCCCCAGAACCTAGGACTATGGTAGCCGCCTTGGTCAAAGGGACTTGGCCGATGTTGTTAGGGGAGCGAGACTGACATGAGGGAGGACCTTGGAGTACCCAGGTGTCTGGTGGACACAGGCACCCCCATAAGAACGAGGCGGGAGGGCCGAGGGGCGGGCGGTGTGACGAGGGAAACGGGACGGAGTGATGCGCTGCTCCCGGAGGAGGCCGGAGCCCGGTTGTGCGGGCCGCTTCCTGCTGGGAGAGGGAATGGGAGGCTCTCCCGGGGTCCCCGGCAGGAACGTGGCTCTGCCTGCACACCGAGGTTCACCCCTCGAACCATGTGGGGCGTCGGGGCTCCGAGGTGATCAGTTCTGGTTGTTTAAGCCCCCGAGGATGTGGCCTGTGTCACCGCAGCAACGGGGAACTGATGGGAATTACAGGCGGCTCCTGTCTTCTATGGGAGACACCTCGGAGGCATTGGCACCGCCGGATTGCCCTTCCAGTGCCACGGGAGTCTGTGGACACCCAGCATGGTGGCACTGAGCCTGAGCCGCGAGTTCAGAGACCTGGGGAGGCTGCCCGGCCAGGGCAGGCAGGAGAGTAGGACTAGGGGGCAGGCGGGAGGTGGGAGGCGGCTGGGTCAGCAGAGACTCTCTGTCCAGGAGTCCAGACAGTCTGGGACACAGGCAGGACGGGGAATGGCCAGGAACCAGTGCTCCGTGGTCCTCACCCTGGGTCACACTGCGGCGATGACAGTCACACTGCACGCCATCTCCGTGATGACATTGGACTCTCAGTGCCCCTCGGCGGCGGCTGCCATGTCCCCACCTTGCAGACAGAGACACTGAGGCCCGGCAGCGCTCCCGCACGCTGTCCTGTCCCGCGGGCAGTGAGCGGGCCTCTGCGGTTTCATGCTGCACGCTGGCGTCTGAGACCCCCGGCCCCCACCCCCAGTGGCACCTGCTGGGGCCTGGTTGGTATAGGGGCTCATTTTTCTTCCTGCACAGGGACTGTGTGGCTCACCTCCAACTAGCCGGCGGGCCCTGGAGCCCCACGCTGATCCCAAACAAAACAAACCGTGATCCCTTCCACGGCAGAGCTGAGGGCTGGGCCTTGGGGGCGGGCGCTGGCAGGCCTGGTGACGGCCTGCTGGCTCCTTGTGGGCCAGTGCCAGGAAGTGGCCTGTGATCCCGAGCTGGGCAGTGGATGAAGGGGCGAGGCCCCACACAGCCGGTGGGTGGCGGGTGGGCCGAGGAGGAGAGGGTCGTTACCCTTGAGGGACCGTGGCTGGCAGGCGCACGGCCGCCCTGCACTTGGTGTTGGCACTGGCTCTTCCGAGGCTGGTTTGCCCGAGGGACCCGCAGCCCCTGGGCTGGGTGCCGGGGCCTGTCCTGCACCACGGAGCCTGGGTGTGACCTGTTTGTCTCTCTGGAAGGGAAGGGTCCCAGCCCACCCTCCTGTCCTGGGCTCTGTGTGTGTTCAGTGTCTGGTGAATATGCGTGCTCTCCCGAAGGGCTGGGTGGACCCTGAGTCTGGCCAAACCCGGTCTTTAGGTCCAGCCTTTTGAAAATACTGATTACCTTAGTTGCGGGCACATCTCCGGTGGGGGGCGTGCAGTAGGCGGCTGATCGATGTCTCTCTCTCATCGATGTTTCTGGTTCTCTGTCCCTCTCCTTTCCTCTCTGTGGAAAATCAACAAAATATATACAGTGGTACCTCGAGATACAAGTGCCCTAACATACGAGATTTTTGAGATACGAGCCTTCGAGAGAGCAATTTTTGCTTTGAAATATGAGCAACATTTGAGATAGGAGTAATCGTGCGGATCGGCCGGCTGCACACGACCCACCGGTTTACCGCGACTCGAGCGTCTCATAGTTTCCCACGCCTCAAGGTTACGGAACGAATTAAACTCGTATCTCCAGGTACCACTGTATATATATATTTTTTCAAAAAATATATATTTTATTGTTTTTTTACAGAGAGGGAGAGGGGTAGAGAATTAGAAACATCGATGAGAGAGAAATATTGATCAGCTGCCTCCTGCACACCCTCCACTGGAGATGTGCCTGTACCCAAGGCACATGCCCTTGACCGGAATTGAACTTGGGACCTTTCAGTCCACTGAGCCAAATCGGTTTCGGCAAAATATATTAAAAAAAAAAAAATACGGACTAGCTGTAGCTGCCGTAGAATGTTGGGGGATGTCACAGGTCTTCAGCCATTCTGTAACCCCTTCCCTTGTCCCGGCTCAGCCCGGTCATCCATCCCCGCAGCCCTCCAAGGCTGGCAGGACAAACCCCGGGTCCCCCCGCGGCCCCTTTGCCCCCCCCCCCCGGGGCAGCGATCGCTCAGGTTTCCTGGGCCCAGGGGGTTGGTGTTTTCCTCGGGGTCTCTAACGAGCATGCACACGGCACTCCGTCTCGCATCTTCGGTTCCAGGCCCCCCCGTTTCTGACTGTGGAAGGTGAGGGTGCTGGTCTTTCCTGGCTTCTTTCGCCTTCTCCCACGTGCCCCATGGAGTCACATCTGGATTTGGTAAGATCCGTGATCGGATTACACGGCCACTGTCCTTCCTGTGTGTGAGGGTGCAGCCGGTCCCGGTGCCTTGTGGGTGTGTCCTCCCTTCCCCACGCCCATCGCTCCTTTCCTTTTCTTGTTCTTCCCCAGGCCAGGCCGATCTGCCCTCCCACCGCCCCCCACCCCACCCAGCGGAGGGAACCCCCCTTCCAGCTGCCTCTCCTGGGCTGGGGATGATAAAACGTGGACGGTGGCGGGGATGGTGATGGGGTCCCCACCCGTCTCACCAGCCTGCCCCCCTATCGGACGCCTGATGTGTGCCAGAACTCTGTGCGGGTGGTAAAACGTCCTCGGTCTTCCATGTGGTGGTGCCGCCGAGACTTTATTCATCAGGACGCACAGAGCAGGGATGACGGGGTGCTCTGGGCGGGTTACTCCCCCGTAAATCTACGGAGAGGGGCCGCCCGCCGGGGCTGGGCTGGGTGGCACCGCGTGCCCGTTGGAACAGGCCGCACAAAGGGGCCCTTCTCCGGCCCTGTGGCCGCTGGTGCCAGCCCGCGCCTCCAGCCGATCTCTGAAATCTCTTCCCCGTGAAAGCACGGGAATCCCCTGAGCCCCGGGCATAGATTTCCCTTTAAACGCGACGCCACAGGTTCCTTTCAGCCCGGGAACGTGAGACCTGCCGGACCGCCACCCTTTCACGCTGGCCCCGTGGGCACCGAGCCTGGAGCCCCCTCCCCCCTCATCCCTACCTCCCGGAGCGCACCAGCTGGCTGCCTCTACTCTCGCCCCCGCTGAGAGGCAGACCCGGGGTCACTGGACTCAGCCTTGATTAGAGTTAGCGGTGAGTTACCGTGTCCTAAACGGGCGCATTTCTGCACAGACGGTTCAGAGCTGGTAGGGCAACTGTGCACCACCGAGTGGGGGGACCCCGGCTCTCTAGCTCAGAATATGGCTGCCACCCCCTCACCCCACGCAGCTTGTGACCTCGTGGCCTAGGAGGGCTGCCAACGCTCCGGCCATTCCATTAAATTCCAGGCAGCAGGAATGAGGAAGGGGCGGGAAAGAAGGGTCCAGGGTAGATGCTACCCTATTTCCCTGAAAGTCAGACATCCCCCGAAAATAAGACCTACTTCCAGTTTTGCGCCTCGCTGTAATGTAAGGCCTCCCCGAACATGAGGCCTCCCCAGAATATAAGGCTCCGAAGCTACCGTCTGGCGTCTGACTCCTGATTTAAAGAGACCTCACCCCGCCGAGACCGGTTTGGCTCAGTGGATAGAGCGTTGGCTTGCGGACTGAAAGGTCCCAGGTTCGATTCCGGTTGGGGGCATGTACCTTGGTTGCGGGCACATCTCCACTGTGGGGCATGCAGGAGGTGGCTGATCAATGTCTCTCTCTCATCGATGTTTCTGACTTTCTATCTCTCTCCCTTCCTCTCTGTGAAAAGTCAATAAAATATATTAAAAAAAAAATGTTAAAGAGACCTCGCCCGGCCTGAACAGCTCCAGCTGTGCTGCGGCCCATCCGTGAGCTGGTTGGTGATGACAACGACTACCGGACCGTAGACAGGTCATACATTTCCTTTAGTTTTTTTTTTTTTGTTCAACAATACATGTGTATTGTCTTCTTCTTCCTGGAAAAATAAGACCTCCCCTGAACATAAGACCTGGCGCATCTTTGGGAGCAAACATTAATATAAGACCCTGCCTTATTTTCGGGGGAACTGTAGCTCGGCTAACGCCCGTGGCGTTTCTGCTTCCTCTGCTGGCTGGCACTTGGGCATCTGCTGCGCGTCGCTGGGCAGGGGGAGGGGGGGTCAGGAGCAGCCTGTGGCGCCCCCCCCCCCAGGACAGGTGGTTGTCCCCCTGCGAAGGGGAGGGCACAGGCCCTTGGGGTGGGGAGACAACCGGGTTGCTGTTCTAACACCCGGTTTTGCCCGGTTTGTGCTCCGGAGCCTGGGACCCGTCTCCGTCTCCTCAGGCCTCAGTTCTCCTGCCTGTGAAATGGGCCAGTGCCGCCTTCGTCCCCAGCTTGTCACGGAAGCGAACCAGAGGACGTGGCGAGGACCCTGGGGTCCCCTGAGGACCGTGTCTGGGTGCCACTGTGGTCGCTGCCCCGCCCTGGCCTCTGCCCTCCGGGTCTCAGCTGAGCAGCGGCGCCGTAAAGAGACGGCCGCTGTGGGGTCCCCACGACCCAGTCCTGCAGCCGCACTGACACCCTTTCCCTCGCACAGGCCCGGGCCCGGCTCCCCAGGAACGCACTGCACTGGCCCCGCCGACGGCCCTGCAGAGCGCCGAGCCCCGTGCCGTTCTGTGCACAGCCCCGGTGAGGTGACCGTCCCCGTGAGGTGACTGTCCCCCAGGAGGTGACCGTCCCCTGTGATGTGACCGTCCCTGTGATGTGACCGTCCCAGATGAGGTGACCGTACCCATGAGGTGCCCGTCCCCCGTGATGTGATCGTCCCCCGTAGGGTGACCGTCCAAAAGAGGTGACCGTCCCCACGATGTCACTGTCCCCAAGAGGTGACCGTCCCCACGATGTCACTGTCCCCAAGAGGTGACCGTCCCCATGATGTCACTGTCCCCAAGAGGTGACTGTCCCCACGATGTCACTGTCCCCACGATGTCACTGTCCCCAAGAGGTGACCCTCCCCAAGAGGTGACCGTCCCCACAATGTCACTGTCCCCAAGAGGTGACCGTCCCCAAGATGTCACCGTCCCCAAGAGGTGACTGTCCCCATGATGTGACTGTC
>PVJN01015194.1:0-45619 GCA_004026805.1 Lasiurus borealis | reverse complement strand
TCTGTATCAGTTTCAGTTGTTCAGACCCATGTTCTAAAGAGTTCATATTGATGGTTCTCCCATTCATGGGTGTCCATGCGAGTACACACAGTGTCAAGATTGATAATACTTTTGCTAAAAATGGGTCTAGATTAGAAACTAGATGTGATTAAAATCTGCATGTCAAAAGGTAAGGGACCCTGCATGCTTTTTTTTTTTTAATATGTTTTATTGATTTTTTTTTTACAGAGAAGAAAGGAGAGGGATAGAGAGAAACATCGATCAGCTGCCTCCTGCACACCTCCTACTGGGGTGTACCGTAGGTACATGCCCTTGACCGGAATCGAACCTGGGATCCTTGAGTCTGCAGGCCGACGCTCTATCCACTGAGCCAAACTGGTCAGGGCCCCTGCATGCTCTTTCCTGTGCCAAAAGTGAAGTGTAACTGTTTGCAGATGTCTGGGATTTTGCACCATCATAGGGTGTGTGGAAGTTACGTTGCTGGAATTGCCCAGATTTGTGATTAGCAGAGTTGTGGTTTTGCATAGGAGGAGAAATATTGAGGACCCTAAGCTGAAAATGGGTGTCTGAGGTAGTGGTTTTTCCAAATTGCTTTGACAGCTTTTCTTGTTTGCCATTGCTATACCCTTCCTTAATGGGAGCTACCAGATCTCTTTCCTTCTGTGGGAGAATGTCCCGTGAGCATTTTAAGATCTTTTGATGGAATGAGCATGCAGTCCCAACTAATGCCGTTATTGGTGAATGTAGCATTGTTAAAGAAAATACAATAAAGCTATGCTTTGATTTACTGTACCTCTACCAGGAGCTTTTCGAATGGCTAAAAATGTTACAGAGAAAGAGTTGTACCTGCAGAGAAACTAGTCAGTATTTCTTGGTAGCTTATCTGAAATTCAAGGTGCTACTTCTGCAGATGGTTTACCTGATCCCGGAGCAGAGCACAGGAAGTAGAATTCCTCAATTCCTGGAGGCAGAACGGGTCAGGAACCTAAAAGAGCCAAATAGCGCTATCAGCAATTCCTTTCTCAGGACAGTTGGTGAAATTTGGCAAATGCTTTATTGAAAATTGATTATTATAGCACCAAGAATTTGTCAGCACATCTTATTTCTTATCGAAAGGTGTTTTTAATTCTCTGTTGACTTAGCAGTGATTAGCGTGGTGTCAGACAGCTCCTCTTCCTTCCTCCCTTACTGTTTTTCCCTTGGAGCTCAAAGTTATTCTCTACTCTTGGGTATTGCTTTTACATCAAAGGTCTTCTGTGTACCACGTGTTTAGATAAGATTCTGCTTTTTCAGTCAATCCTTGGAATGTTTCTGTTGCAGTTAGTTGGTGGATTCTAGCAATCAGGAAGGGAAGCTGTGACATAAGCATTACTGATGTTATACAGTTTGTGACTGCAGTTCCCTTGGTGTGTGCCATGGGGAACAGGGCAATGAGCTCCCTCGTGTCTCAGCACTGAGAAATTGAGGTCAGCCTTCCCACTTCCAGGGAATTGTATCTTTCTCCTCTATGTGGCATTGTGTTTTTTTTCTTCATTTTCTTTTAATAAGAATCTAAATGTCTCCTTTGGTCTTTCCCCCTTATGAAAGTAGTGGAGGATGTATTCAAAGGGGAATGAGACGTTTCTGGCCTCTTGGCCCTTGGCAAGGGAGGGTTTTTGAGCAGCCTGTGAATGAGACCTCCTGAAGTTATAGCTGGACACTCTGAAGTGCCTCTCAGAGATGAGGAGTAAGATTATCCCACCACCCTGAGTCCAATCTCAACCTTTCCACACCACAGTTTTTCTCTTTGTACCTCATCGTTTGTGTGGGGATTAACCATGGGGAACAACATAATCTAGTGTAACTGTCTTGAATATGATACTAGAAGTTGTTACATCTTTGGAGACCAAGCTCTGGGATTTTCATAAAGGGGGAGAAAATGGCAATTCAGAATAGCTTTGAATAGCAGCCAGCTCGCTGGAGCGAGGGAAGGAGACTGCCATGTGCCCGCCTGGTCTTTATAAATCCGTTGAGTTAATAGCCCTGCGTCTCTTGTATTTGCACTATGTAATGCTTTTAATACGTGTTGATTCTATTGTGCTTTGTGTAATAAATACTTTTCATTTTGCCATTTTGTGGTGTCATTATTGGGGAAATAGGGAATGTTGTTTGTATACAACAAAATCTGATTTCCTGTTTTGACATACAATCATGGGTCTGATTTGAGGATGAAGAGAATAGCTTTTGCCATAGAAGTTGTTATAGTCAAACAACAGTTTTTGATATTTCCCCCCAGTTAACTATAGAGTCATATTTCATTTTTAGGTTCCCATTTCTGAAGGAAACTTCAAACATTTGTAGAGTTATTTTAAAAATATTTTTTATTGATTTTTTTTTTACAGAGAGGAAGGGAACAGAAGCTAGAAACATCAGCTGTCTCCTGTACACCCCCCCACCGGGGATGCGCCCGCAACCAAGGCACATGCCCCCAACTGGAATTGAATCTGGCACCACCCAGTCCACAGGCTGACGCTCTATCCACTGAGCCAAACCGGTTCCAGCAGTAGAGTAGTTTTTAACTGAATTGTGGAGGTTTCCCTCCCTAGAGACCTTGAAAACTAGAGACTATAGAGTGCCTGCATGTCCAGAGTGGTTTATGCAAGCCCCAGGCACACATGTGTGCAGAACTTTTCTGAGCCCATGATAATATCAGCTTGTTCACATGCTTTGCTATTGAGGTTTCACGTGGTGAGGATGGATTTGTCTCATGTTTACAAAGAGGTGCCAGGGGAATTGTGTCAAGTGCAAAGGTACTGGGGGTTGTCACAGAGTACTCATTAATCACTTGCTTAGCATCTGCTAGGAGCTGTAGCATGGTTCTTAAACTTTCGGGGATTATAGCCCCCTTTGAAAAGGGAACGAAATTTAAGAAATCACACAAAACACAACATTTTGTGTTCCCTTTCAGGAGCTCCATGGAAGCCACTGGCCTGTGGCCTTCAGGTTCTGTTTGGAGGGATTCCAGGAAGGTCAGCCTGCCCACAGAGAGCTTGCTGGCCCACATGCTGTTTGAAGGCTGTTCCCTCAGCACTGAGGCCATTGCAATGAGGGAAGGGCTGGCCAGCTGTCACGCGCTTATGGCCACACATAGTAGTTGCAGGTTGGTGCCGCTGCACACTGTAGGAGACACCTTTCCTCGACTGCCTGGTGTTGCTTGTGAGCTCACTCCGTGCAGACCTGGTAGCTCTTGTGAAGCCGCAGCTGAGGAGATTCTGGTGCCTAAAATGCCCAGGGAAGGGGTTCAGACTGAATACAAAGATCATGTTAATTTGAAGGTTGTGGGGCAGGATGGGTCGATGGTGCAGTTTATGAGGCACAGCCTTAGCCAGTTTGCTCAGTGGATAGAGAATTGGCTCATGGACTGAAGCGTCCTGGGCTCAATTTCAGTCAAGGGTACATGCCTTAGTTTCAGACTTGATCCCTGACCCCACTGGAGTATATGGGAGAAGCAACTAATCGATGTGTCACTTACATCAATGTTTCTCTCTGTCTCTCCTCCCTTCCACTCAAAAGAAAAAAAAAGCCTGGCCAGCATGGCTCAGTGGTTGAGCATTAACCCAGGGACCAAGAGGTCACTGGTACAATTCCTGGTCAAGGCACATGTCTGGGTTGCGCGTTGCTGGCTCAATCCCCAGTAGGAGGTGTGCAGGAGGCAACTAATCAATAATGTTTTCTCTCATCAATGTTTCTATCCTCTCCCTTTCTCTAAAAAATCAATAAAAACATAAAAAAGATTAAGAGGCACACGTCACGTAGCAGTTAAGTAATGAAAGCCTATTGTGAAGGACAGGATCTGTGGATGAGGCAGGTGGGATTCTGACTTGATAGGCAGACAATCAATGGAGCAGACAGTGCACAGCTGAAGTGGAGGGTGAAGATCATTGTGTTCCAGCAGCAGACGAGGTGTTTGCTGAGAAAAGGGAACTGTGCCTTACTCCGGAGCTCAGTTCCTCCAGAACTGCAGTCTGCTCCGCCACTTCCCGACCATGACCGCGTAGCGTGCTTTCATCCTCCTCTTTTTTTTTTTTTTTTAACATATTTTATTGATTTTTTTACAGAGAGGAAGGGAGAGAGATAGAAAGTCATAAACATCGATGAGAAAGAGACATCGATCAGCTGCCTCCTGCACGCCCCACAGTGGAGATGTGCCCAAAAGCAAGGTACATGCCCCCAACCGGAATCGAACCTGGGACCTTTCAGTCTGCAGGCTGACACTCCATCCACTGAGCCAAACCGGTTTCGGCAGCATGTGCATTTTTAAAAAAATATATTTTATTGATTTTTCACAGAGAGGAAGGAAGAGGGATAGAGAGAGACATCCATGAAAGTGAGACATCTACCAGCTGCCTCCTGCACGCCCCCTGCTGGGGATGTGCTCACAACCAAGATACATGCCCTTGACTGGATTCGAACCCAGGACCCTTCAGTCCCCAGGCCGACGCTCTATTCACTGAGCCAAACCGGTTTTGGCAGCATGTGCATTTTTTAAACTAAATGGCCAATGGTATGTTTTGATCACCATCAAATGGAGATAGGATGGGGCAAAATACCGAAACACTGATTCTGTGAAAGTACGCCCTCCCCCCTTCTAGTGACATGGTCATTCAGCTCTTTTCTTTATATCCAGTAAGTTATTTTGCTAAAAAAAAAAAAAAAAGCAAATAAAAATCCTTGCATACCTTGTTCAATTGGAGAATTTTAATGTTCCCCCCCTCAGCCTCCCACAAAGGGCCCTGGACAATGAGAGAATACAGAGGACCTGCATGATGTCTGGAGTGATTTAAGGAGAGCCCTCTCGAGGCCAAGTCTGTACCTAACCCATCATTGTAAAACCAAGGACAATTTTGTAACTGTACAAAGCTGCTACATGTAGGGCAGTCTATCTTTAGGGATAAATTACTCTAAAATAAATGGATCCTAGATAGTTTTCCCTTCAAGTCAAGCTTCTTGTGTAGATATATTTCTTGTTTAAAATGAAAACAAAAATGTGTAGTATATTCCTGTGTGAGGAGGCCCTAGGGGTGTGATGGGGAAGTGATACTGGAAATAGCAGGGGTAGCATTTTAAAAATGAAAAGCAGGAGGTGCATTAGAGACAAGGAGGAGGCCAGCTTTCTTGTCACAGCTCTGCCTACATGTATGATCTCTTTAAGGCACTTTTAAATGATTCCAGCTGCATAACATATTTCCTGGGTTTTGTATTCTCCCCACCTTGGGGTGGTGGAATTAGCATCTTTGTTGAAGGTAGTCCTCAGGCTAAAAAGGCAAGCTAAAACTAGTGACAGTAGACAAATTAATTGCCTAGTAAGTATTTGCTAGAATTTGCACAAATCCAACCTCTAAAGGTATAAAAAAAATTAGTGCTCCTAGAAAGGTTTCAGGTCATTACAGGCCTGGGGACCCAGGGAAGTGTCTTGCTACATACATCCCCAACCTTGACTTGTTTGAGTAAATTTTTCTTTTGCTTTCTGTCCTCCTCAAAATAAAGGACAGGAATAAAATTCATTCAATAAACTACGAGTGAGAGCTTGCTGGGTACTGGCAGGGAGTAAGGAAGCTCCCTCAGGTTGCCTATGGTTAGCCATGGAGCTAGGGACAAGAGACTCTCCACGTGGACTGAGGAAGCAGCAGGTGAGAGCACTGACTGCGGGAGACAGGCTTGATTGGAGAAGGGATAAGTTTTATGTCATGGAGGTTGAGGACAAGGTTGGAGAAGTGACCAGAGATGGGGCTGGAGTGCTGACGGGGCTGGTGGTGAAAGTGTGACATGCCAAGCTAATTCATTCGAACCTTCTCCTGAAGGCAGTGGAGAACCACGGAAACACGGAAGGATTTTAAGCAGGGGTGTGACGTGGCCTCATTTGCATTTTGGAAGATCATTTTGATTGTTTTAAGAATAGACTGGAGTACTGGCCAGAACTATGAGGCTGTGCAGCTCTCTGAGCTGTAAATGATAGTCTTAAGGCCATGCCTGCGGGCCTGGAAAGAATAGTAATAGATACCATTGACTGACTGGCCATCTGTTATTCCCTGAGGTGTTGAAGGCTTAGAGAAATCAATAACTTGTCCAAGGTCACTAAGCATCACGGTCAGTCCATGGTTCACACCATTGTGTCTAAGTCAGCACCCCAAAGAAGGGGGTGTTGACTGTGAAAAATCAGCGGAGCAGTTGTTCATAACTTGTGTGGGGTCCAGAGGCGGCTGCTCTGCTTCCTCTCTCTCAGGTAAGGGTATGCACATGTACATGTAGCATGTTATATGCAAACCCCAAAAAGCTTCTCTACCTCTAAAACCCTCTGAGGACCCAGGTGAAGCCTCCTGTTACAGAGCAGCAGCTCTCAACCCTCAGCAAGCATCAGAATCCTTAGAGGGCTTTGTCTGTAGACCGAGGTGGGGGGGAGGGGGAGTTCCCCTTTCCAGTGGCTGCAGCTAGTAGGTCTGGGTGGGCCAGAGCATTCCTGCTGGGTTCTCAGGTGGCGCAGGCTGGTGTTGCTGGCGGAGTAGCCACACTCAGCACCACCGTGTAGTCACACTGTGCTGGAAAGCTTGGGAGGCGAGGAGAGGTAGGACATTGCTAGAGACAAGGTCTTGGGATTAGGGCTGGGTTGTTTGGATCTGCTGGACTTCGAGGTGTCAGCTAGCATCTCCCCCCCCCCCCTCTCTTCCTCTCCCTCTCCCCTGCTCCTCTCTAATGCTTGTAACCAGGACTTTTGGAATCTTGGCACTGAATTGGGGTTGCCAGTTAGCTACTTGCTGGCTGACCCTAATGTCACTTAATGTCTCAGCTTCAGATCCCTGATCTAGAAAACAGAGTGTAGTGGGCAAATGAGGTAAAGCATGTGCGGTGCTTAGTGCCTGATACTTCCTCTGGTTGCTTCCACCTCAAACGTGAGTGATCAAATTTCTAGCCTCTCACCAGCAGGTGTACCCTTTATCTTCCACCAGAGGGCACCAGGAACCTGTATAATCTTAGAGGAAGGTCCCTTTGCTTTTAAAATAGCAATTGAATTTGCCTGAGGATAACGCCCCAGGTCCGCGACTGTCAACATTTTTCCATCTCATGGCACACACAAACTAACTGCTAAAACTCTGCGGCACACCACAACATATATTTCACTTTTTGCTCAACGGACAAAGAGAAAAAGGTATGCTTTTGATTCATTCACACCGGACAGCTATTGTGTTGGCTGTTGCCATTGCTTTATTTGACAATCCGAGGGAAAAGAGGTCAATGCCTCTGGCTAAAAGCAAAGGATTACATGTTTTAAAAACTCCTGTGGCACACTGGTTGACAATCGCTGCCCTATGTTCATGTATTTAATTTAAACATTCTTTCTGTGTGTGCTTGGATGAATCATTTGTAAGATTCCTCTAAAACCCGGGAGGGAAAGCTGAAGGAAAAAGGTCAGTGTCTACCAAAGTCGTGATATGTATGTGTATGTCTTTTAATTTTCTACTCTTTTTTTATATATATTTTATTGATTTTTTACAGAGAGGGAGGGAGAGGGATAGAGAGTTAGAAACATCGATGAGAGAGAAACATCTATCAGCTGCCTCCTGCACACTCGCCTCCTGCACACTCCCTACCGGGAATGTGCCTGCAACCAAGGTACGTGCCCTTGACTGGAATCAAACCTGGGACCCTTGACTCCAAAGGCCGATGCTCTATCCACTGAGCCAAACTGTTAGGGCGACTTTTGTGGTTTGATACTGGTCATTTCTACTACCCCTGCTCTGTTTCTTCAGACCATCTGTAACCCAGTTTCAAGTGATTCTCTCTATAATAAGCAAGTGCAGTCCCTTTCCTTCTGGTTTATTCAAATGAGAGGAACTGCTGGTTCTTCCTTTGATGTATAGCCTTCTTCTTTGGGGCCCTGATGGGCTGTCCAATTTGTTGAAACCCAAAGCTGTGGAGCATGAGCCCTCCCCTCGCTGGGCAGGCTGCACTGTACCTTTAAAAGCTGGGCTTCTGTTGGTTTCTGACTCTTAGCAGGTGGCAGAGGCAGCGGGCCTTTGCCAACCCCTCTTGATGTGGAAGCCATAGCATACTTGCAATGAAAAGGATACCAGAAACAAGTTCATTGGAACTGGGAACAGGTTTTGACGCCAGGGTTAGGGTGCCGTCAGAGAGGAGTGGGAGGAGGTGAGGTTGGGGGCTCTGTGCTCAGTGGACTGAGGGGTGAGTAGATGTGGCAGGAGCAGGAAGAAGCTGGGGAGGGTCAGACAAGTAAATGCAGTTATTCCCGGGAGAGAAGTGAGCCCCTAAGGCCTCTGTCCTTGGACCCTGAGTCACCAGGGAAGGTGCAGGGCGCAGAGAGGAGTTTGCAGGCCTCAAGGAGTAAAGGTCCACCGACCAAAGCCACGCCCTCCTCTGCACCTTCTGGGCCAAGGAGACTGCTGGTTGTGGCCAGTGAGACAGGGCCGGTGGATGCTGGGATGGCCTGGAGCACTGGTCGGCAAACTCATTAGTCAGCAGAGCAGCAAACCATGGCTCTCAAGCCGCATGTGGCTCAAGAGCCAAGGTTTGCCAACCACTGGCCTGGAGCGTCAGGACAACGAGCCAGGCCCGTACAGCATCTCTGTGAGGTGGAGTTCAGGGGGCGCAGGCACATGGAAGTCGGGTAAGTGGGTGTCTTGGTGATGGATGGCAGTTTCCCGGCAAGTGTGACATTCCCTCTGTTGAGTTGGCTGGACAGACCCAGTAGCTTGGGGCCCCTTGTCATCTACTGATGAATGCACAAGCCACCCATTCCCACCTCTGTCCCTGCTCCATGTGGACCCTTCTGCACTGAGGTAATTTACTCAGAAATCACTGTCCCTGGAATCTATTGGCTGCAGGTAGTGACGAGGGTCTGCGTGTGACTCCTCTGCAGAAATCCAACCAAGGACAGACGAGTTGTGCATGAGGGAGAGAGTAAGATTGGCAATGGGTTACAGGGGCCCAGCGGAGGCCAGAATCTGTCCTGCGGGAGTCGCCCCCTCTTTCCTGCACAGACGGCGTGGTCACTCGTCAGAGTTCCACAAAGGACGAGCCTCCTAACCCTGCTTTGTTGAACCAGAGAACGGCTTTTGGAGGAGGGTGTGGCCATTTGCCAGTCCCCAGCATTAAGCCAGGTAGCCCTGCGCCTCCCCAATACAGAAAACAAATGGTCCCAAATAGACACTTTTTTTTCTTTCAAATATTTTTCTCACCTTGGCCTGAGATTCCAAACATAGACTGTATACTAGTATAAGCTAGACTTAATCTGATTTGACTGCATGGACGTTATACCTTTTCAGAGCAGGAAAGACAGAATTGCATGCTGTTAACACTCATTTGTTCTACAAATATTTACTGAGAGCCAGACGGGAGAGAGGGGTTGTTTGTGTTCATCCATTGGGAAGAGCATCACATTAATAATGCTTTATGCTCTTCATTCTTTCACGCTGTAGCAGAATCTACTCATCCCTTGCCTCTCCCCACCCCCTGCCTTCCTCTCCAGGGCAGATGAAATGTTTTTGCTCCATCTGAGGGAGGCTTGTAAAGTGAAGGATGGGGACAAATGCTCTATTTGTGAGGTAAGGCCGGGATTCTGAGTCCTTAGGAGATAATGCTGTGACGGTTGGAGGAATGTGAATTTCTCCCACAGACCAAATCGAGGCTTCAAGTAGCAATGACTCACTCTTCCGGTGGCAAAAGGTGCACTTGAAGAAGTCCACCTGCTGTGTAGGAGGAAGCCAGCTGTTGTGAGGGTGGGAAGCCTGCATCCAGAGGCCAGATGTCCTTCTTGCAAACAGCAGGGGACCAGAGCTCAGCCCCGCCCCCTGCAGAGGCAGCAGGGGTCCCTTTCCTGGTGCTACACAAGGACAAAGGTGTCCTAGGATGTCCTAGGTGCCTGCTCCCTCACTCCCCAAATCTCCACTCTCCTCCACACTCCCACCCCACTCAGCCCCTCTCCCATTCAGGGTCCAGTCCTCCCATCCTCGGAGAACAACGCACGGGGGGTGCTCCCAGGCTGCAGAACCAGGTGGGGCTGCCGGCTACAGGGGGAATTCCACCGCTACTGTGGATAGGCGGTCTGGCCAGCTGGCCCGGTGGACCATGGTCCCAGGGGAGGCAATGGCCTGCCCTTACACAGTGCAGTCTTCTCATCACATGTTTGCAGATGTCGACTCATTAACAGCCCTGGGAGCTAGGCTTTGTCACGGCCCAAATTTTTTTTTTAATCCTCACCTGAGGATATTTTTCCATTGTTTCTTAGGGAGAGTGGAAGAGAAAAGGAAAAGTCAGAGTCATTTGGTTGCCTCCTGCACTAGGAGGAAGGATCCTGCAACTGAGATACGTGCCCTTGACCAGAATCGGAACCAGGGCCCTTTGATCCACAGGCTGACACTCTATCCGGTTTGGCCAGGTCTGTCACGGCCCAATTTGACAGATGAGTCAACTGAGCTACAGAGAAATTAGATGACTTGCCGTGGCTCATACAACTCGCCAAGGGTTGTATAGGGATTTGAATCTGGACCATTTGCCTCCAAAGCCCACATAATTAACAATGTCTTTTCTGCCCTCTGAGAGGAGCATTCTCTGCTATTAGACCCTTTGATTGTAAGTGACAGAAACCCCACCCAAGGGTGCTGCAGCCAGAGGAAGCCGAGGTCGCAAAGGTGTGGCGGCCCCAGAGGGAAGGTGTGTGGTTGTGAGGCTTGTGAGTTGCTAGGGACAGAGATGGAGGGAAGCCGGGTGCGTGAGGCAGGGGCTGGCTGCGGTGAACGAGCTAAGCACACCAGGGGGCTGTCCCTGAGGCTGGGGGTGAGAAGAGACACAGCCCCAAGCAGGGCCTTAGCCCTGTGCTCTCCTCCGCCTGCTCCCTTACTCCCAACACCCTGCCCTGTCCTCAGCTAGCGTCTGGGTTTCCCAAATCTTTTTCTGCTTCCGACTCCCCTGGAGAGTTAGTGTTCCTGGGAGGGGCTTTGATCTGTCTAAGCTCCCTGGGAGGGGCAGTCCCTGGGGCAGATGAAGTGTGTAGCTTGGGCCCTGTGCCCCTGGAATTCAAATCCTTTTTTTTAAAATAAAAAATATTTTATTGATTTTTTACAGAGAGGAAGGGAGAGAAATAGAGAGTTAGAAACATCAAGGAGAGAGAAACATTGATCAGCTGCCTCCTGCATACCCCCCACTGGGGATGTGTCCACAACATGCCCTTGACTGGATCCGAACCTGGGATCCTTCAGTCCGCAGGCTGACACACTATCCAGGAGCCAAACCAGCGAAGGCGGAATTCAAATCCTTTAATTAAAGGTCCAATAGAAAGGGGCTGCGAGGGGCTGTGGGAGTGGCTCCGTGGATCGCAGCCTCCTTCAGGGGGAATAGTCTCTCATCTATCTTTCCCCTTGGCCACTCCCACTCCCACCCCTGCCAGTTTTGAAGTTTGAGTTCTCCCTGAATCCACACAGTGAACGGGCTTAGAAGACAGATCCCCTGTCCCCGCATTTACCCGACCACTGTACTGGATGTGGCCGGGGGGCCAGGGCGGCCTGGTGACATGGCCACGAACCTGTCAGGCACGGGCAAGTGGCTTTCCCCTCCTGCTCCTGGTATGGACTTGAGCAAGCCATTGAGCCTTCCTGGGCATGTGCATAATCCTTTTTTTAAAAAAGTATTATTTTTATTGATTTCAGAGAGGAAGAGAGAGATACAAATATCAATGATGAGAGAGAATCATTGATTGGCTGCCTCCTGCACGCCCCACACTGGGGATCGAGCCCCCAGTCCCCAGACAGACGCGCTATTCAGTGAGCTAAACCAGCCAGGGTGTGCATCATCCTTGGTGTGTCAGCCAGTGATTCGTGACTGTTCCTCCCACCCTCATGCGCAGGGAGCAGCTAAAAGATAAAAGGAATAAGGAGACCCAGTAAGCAGAGGCCCGTTGTCTTCCTTCTGAGAGGCCAGGCCAGGCCAAGCAGCTCCCATCCCCCCAGCAGAGGGTTAAGCTGCAAGGAGCTTCCCGCTGCTTCCCTTGGAATCCCTTGCGCTCCTGCAGGTGAGGCCTGGGATGCAGGAGGAGGGACTAGAGGTGACACAGTGACAGTGTGAGTGGAGTGGATGGGGTGAAGGCTGTGGGTTGACACACTTGGCAGAGATGGGCAAGGCTGCCATGAATACAGCCTCTCCCTTCCCTCCCCTCCAGCCAGCGGCAGTGCTGACACCCAGGGGAGGGTGGGAAGGGGACAGGTGCCTTTTAGGAGCCAGCAAACACAGGGAGGGGGTGGTGTAGGGAGGAGCATGGCCAGCCAGATATCCCTGGGGCCTGTGTCCGTGAAAGACAATGAGGTCCTGGCTGGAGATTTGTCCTTCCAGCCCCTTTGCTGACTGCCTGGGAGTCCCTCAGCATCAGGGAGTGGGGACAGCCCCTTTGCTCCGTAAGTGAGGAGGGGAGACCGTGCAAGGGACATGCTCAAGGTCTCAGAACGTGTAAGTCGCAGAGCTGAGAACTAGATGTACTTACTGAGGGTTTTATACATTCTGAACATCTCCCAAAAGTATCCCCTAGAACCTAACCACTACTTGAATTAACTAGGGTGGCTCTCGGTGTGGCTTCTGGCCACTGGGCTTTTAACCCTGGCATCAACTCTACACGGCACAGGCCACAGCTCCCTGTTCGGCCTTGGCCAAGTCTTTCTTCTGCAGCCTGGTTTCCTCATCTGAGTCATTCATTACACCTGCCCCCCTGTGCTTCAAGGCTCAGAGGCTAAAACGGGATTCTTCTCTCTTTTCAGGTGTCTGCAATTCATAGACTAATTCTTGACCCAGCCTGATGGGAGAGATTCTTAAATGTACCTGTAAACTTTAGGGGGCCCGCGCTTTACTAAGCCACATCATTGTTTTTCTGGGAACCCAGGTAAGACCTGATGGCCAGAGGGTGGGGCATCACCCTTCAGGATGTCTGAGTGACACACCCATTGGGCCTAGCATACCCACACCTGGTGTAGCTTGATGAATCTTAGGGGTAAAAAGAGTTTACTTTTATTTTTTAAGTTCTAGGTCCCCAATAAGTGTTATTTCACTTAAGCGTCACCATCTCCCTGATCACTATTGCGGTCCTCATTTTATGAGGAAGCTGAGGCTTGGATAAAATAAATTTGTTAAGTCACACAGCTCGGAACTGGCAGAGTCAGGACTCAAACTAGGGTCTACGCTAGTGGGTTCCAAAGCCTTGCTCCACCCCCTGCTGCCAGAGGAGGCGAAGTCGTGCTCCCCGGAGGGCGTCTCAGGTGGCTCAGCAGCTGCCACTCTTGGGGCAGGGCAGGGTGATCAGTGCTCCCTTCCCAGAGGGAAGAGAGTCTGGTGAACGGGCCAGGGTTGAGTCCTGCCATAAACTTTTCGAAAGTTACCCCTTCCTCCAGTTAGCCTTCGGGGAACCAGGGATGTGGGGGTGGGGATGGGAGGCATAGACTGGGTGTGAACATGGGTGGGGGCGTGGAGGGGATATGTTACTGCCTGCACTTCCACAAACGGGGCCCAGACCGCTTTTATAGAACATCTTCATGTTGATATGTTTATGTCCTGGGGTTAACAGGAAGTGCAGTTATACCAGGGCTTCTTTATTCCCCGCCCACTCCTGGAGGGCAGGGACTCCATTACACACCAAGGAAGGCACCAGGTAGAGGCCTTGCAGAGTAGCAGGTGAACTAGGACTATTGGTAGAATATTAATAATGATAACTGCCTAAGATGCTCAGAGTGATTTTACATGCGCTACCGTATAGACCCATCCATTCAAATCCACACACATTTACTGGGCTGACAACAACATGCCCAGACTTCACTCAATAGATGCCAGGGATGCGAAGATGCATTTCTCATCCCATCCTTGCACACGGAGCTTGTAATCAGGGACCCACGGGTTTCAGAAGCAAGAGACCAAATAAATAAATAAATAAATAAATAAAAAGGACATAACGAAGCAAAACCTGAAAACATAGAAGAGGTCAGCGGGTCAGCATCCGGGGCTCTGAGCGGAGCATTTACCTGGGCGGTCAGCTGCTGGAGGTGCAGAGTCCACCCAGGCTCCTGGGCACGTGCTGCGCTGCCCGGCACGCTCCGCTGCAGGTTTGTGACCTAATTCGGTCTGCAAAGCTAACCAGCTCTCCCCGTTCCAGCAGGCTCCCGCTTCGCCTCCGGGCGTGCATTCCTGCACCCCATCTGTCCCGGCTTCTCCAGCACTTCCTGTTGGTTTCCTCTGCCAGGCCCTGGGCGACCCCGGCCCCCTGGGCTGGTCTGTGGCCTAAGCACTGTCCCCTCTGTACTCGCCTCTGGCCTTTGAACCGTCCCTGATGGACTTACCTCTGGGCAGCGTGCGCCCCCTCTGGCTGAAGCGGCAGCCATTCCAACCTGCCTGAAAGCACGCTGTCTGATCCCCAGTTTCTTAACGAGTTCGGCTTTTTCCTTGATGCCTCGCCTCTCTCGTTCTTCCTTCCACTGCTGTGACCAGGCCCTCCAGCCGATGCCACGTCTGTGGCCTGCTTTTGTCTTTTGCATGTTTCCTTCTACTCTCTGGCTCACTCAACCCCAAACTGTTCCTTGGTGACCTCTATTTGCCACCTCACTCGGTTCTTGTGCTCACAAATCCTCAGTCTCTGAGGCAGGGAGCAGGGCAGACAGGATTCATAGACCTGGTGGAATCTGGCCCTGCCAGCGGCCATGGGACCTTGACCATATTGCTTTGGGGTGTTGTGCAGAGATTATGACATCCAGATTGTAAGACATCTAGTACTTGTCCAATGAGCTCTCAGCAACTGGTAGTGATTTAATTATTATTAATGAGGTCCTTTTGCAGGATTTCTATTTCTTTTGTTCATGATGTCTGGTTTATGAAGGCTCCTCTCTCTCTCTCTCTCTCTCTCTCTCTCTCTATATATATATATATATATATATACACACACACACACACATGTATATATGTGTATATATATATACATATATACACACATATGTATATATGTGTGTATATATATATATACATATATATATACATGATGATGAATGAATAAGCCTACATTGTCCTCAATTCTGATTTGAGGACTACTTTTTAGCATGAATTCTTCCTAATTATAAGAGCAGTACATGTTTTATTGTAGAAAAATTGGAAAATACTTTTAAAAATGAGGAAAATAAAACTAGCTGTGATCCTACTCCCTAGAGACAGCCCCAGTTAAAGATTTGATGTATTTTCCTGCAGACTTTTTTTTCTGGGCTCATACATATTTCAAAGTTTTTAGAGGCTGGTCTTTCAGTTAACAAAATGAGCATTTCCCTGTGTTATTAAATAATCTTCAGAAACATAATTTTAAGTGCTACATATATTATTCTATGATATGAATATCATACTTTATGTAACCGCTTGACAATGAATGGTTGGATATTTAAGTTGTTTCCATTTTTTACCATTACAAATAAAGCTGCAATGAACAATGTACATATCTCTGAATTAAGATGTTCTACCAGGAATAAATTCTCCAAAGTCAATTACTGGATCTTAGAGTGAGCATTTTAAGCCCCCAGTTATTGTTAAACGACTCTTCGGAGGGACTGAATTAATGGCCTCTCCTCCCACTACCGAAGTATAAGATTTCTCACCACCAGAATATTATCACTTACTGTAAAATAATCTTTGCTGGGCGGAGGACACAGAACCGACTTTTATGTGATGGTGTTCCTGCGGTGGACACACACACGGTACACTCAGTTATGCTGGGGTTTCTCTCGGGGTGTCAGTTTCTTTACCAGAAATAAGAATGATACTTGCCCTAAAAAGGCATTTGCTAGGAAAGTGCTTTCAAAGGTTTATGTAAAAGCAGTGCAAGTCCCATGGCAATAAAGGCATTTATGATCCTTATTTCACCTGGGCTGGGGTAGGGGGGGGGGAGGGAATGGGACTCTACACCTTTGAGGGCCCTATTGCTCAGCAGAGCAGGGCCAGGGGCAGTGATTCCTCTGAGTCGTCCCTCCCAGACCTGGCCAGCTTTCTGGGGCTACATGAGCATGTCAGGGATGTTTCATCTACAAAGAAACCCAGGAGCTGAAAACAAGTCGAATCTCTCTTACCTGTGTGACTGTGGGCATGTTATTGCACCTCTCTGGGCTGCAGGCTCAGCACCTGCACAATGGGAGTGCTTATGACATTGACCTCTTAGGCTATTAATATGCGTAAGGCATTGTGCCTGGCAGAGAGCAAGTGCTCCCTCAGGGTTTGCTCTGCTTATTCACACCCCCGTGTGCCAGGTGCCGTGCCAAGTGCTGGGTGGAGAGAGGCACTGAGAACATGATCCAGCCCTTAGGATACTTGTGGGTCACTAGGGGCAGGGCGGTTCCAAGGCAGGTTAAAAGCAATGTGGCAAATCCAATGATAGTGACCCATCTGCCCTGGCATTGGGATCCTCCCCATGCTTCCCTGGGGCTGTAGGGAGATGGGGCAGGTAAGGCAGGTAAGGCAGGACCCAGGTAAACACCGTGGTCCCAGGGCCTCTGCAGAGCACAGTTCGGCACTTAATTGCCCAAGGATCTGCAGGCATGCCCTCCTCAGGCTCACAGGGAACACTTCTGGTTGGGGGAGCTCCTTATACTTTATTTATTTACTAGTGGCCCAGTGCATGAATTTTGTGCATGGAGGGGGGTGTCCCTCAGCCCAGCCTGCATCCTCTCCAATCTGGGACACCACAGGGGATATCTGACTGCTGGATTAGGCCAAATCCCACAGGGACATCCTTCTCAGAATCCAGGACCACTGGTTCCTACTTGCTCACCTGCCTGCCTGCCTGATTGCTCCTAACCACTCTGCCTGCTGGCCTGATCAATCCCAACTGCCCCCCCTTCTGGCCTGATCACTCCCAACTGCCTGCTCCTACCAGACTGACTGCCCCCAACTGCCCCCCCTGCCAGCCTGCTCACCCCCCAACTGCCCTCCCCTGCCAGCCTGATTGCCCCTAACCACCTCTGCCTCGGACCTGTCACCATGGCTTTGTCCGGAAGAATGTCCGGATGGTCTCCAAGAAACTCTCCATGTCTAATTAGCATATTACCCTTTTATTAGTATAGATGTTTTAAATAATATTTGTGTTGTTGACATTGTTCAGATGTTCTCCATTTCACCCCCAAAGCACTCGCCTTTTTAAAGTAATTGCCCAACCGTTTCAACCCTGGTGATGGTTAGGCAAAGGGCACCTTGTAGATGGGATATGATGTGGTCAGTCACACTGATCCCACACAGACATGGAAAGCACTATGGGGTCCACACCCCACTCTCCCTCCCAGCCCCTCAGATCAGGGAACAGGAGGCGGTGCCCAGGAACTGTTAACTGTGTGAAGACCTGCCAGCCACTGCGGACCAAGTGACTGGGTGGGGCCACTTCTCAGAGAAAGTGGGGATGCCGTAGTCCTGGGAGGAGGCTGTGCTCAGAATCAAGGAGCCAGTGACTAGACCAGAGAGGGACAGTGAGGTCCTCAAAGGAACGGGATCGGGAAGCATGTTTTTCCCCCCTCCCCTTGGCAACCACTGATACTTTTACGGTGTCCATAGAGTGACCTTTTCCAGAATGTCATGCAGTAGGTAGCTTTTTCAGATTGGCTTTAACGTAGTAGCATGCATTTAATATTCCTCCATGTCTTTTGATGATTTGACAGCTCATTTCCTTTTAGCGCTGCCGAATACTATCCTGCTGGCTGAATGTGCTATACTTCATCCATTTACCTACTGAAGGATGTCTTGTATGTTTCCAAGTTTTGGCAAATCTGTGTAAAGCTGCTGTAAACATGCACGCGCAGGTTTTTGTGTAAATGTAGGTTTTTAGCTCCTTCGAGTTCATATCAAGTGGTGTGATTGATCGCATGATGGAGTATACTTATTTTTGCAAGGGGCCACCAACTGTCTTCCAAAGTGGCATTTCACACTCCCACCAGCAATGAATGAGAGTTCCGATTGGTCCACATCCTTGCCCGCATTTAATGTTGTCAGTGTCTGGATTTTGACCATTCTGAGAAGTGTCTAGTGGCAGTTCTTGTTTTAATTTGCACTTCCCTGACAACGTGGAACAATTTTTCGTATGCTTGTTTGCCATCTGACTTTCTTCTTTGGTGAGGTGTTGGTTCAGATCATTTTTAAATCAGGCTGTTTGCTTTCTTATTCAAAAAAATTTTTTTTTTTAAATTGATTTTTTTACAGAGAGGAAGGGAGAGAGATAGAGAGTTAGAAACATCGATGAGAGAGAGACATCCATCAGCTGCCTCCTGCACACTCCCTACTGGGGATGTGCCTGCAACCAAGGTACATGCCCTTGACCGGAATCAAACTGGGGACCTTTCAGTCCCCAGGCCGACGCTCTATCCACTGAACCAAATCGGTTTCGGCTGCTTTCTTATTTTGAATTATAAGAGTTCTTTGTATATTCTCAATAACAGTGCTTTATCAAATGTGTCTTTTGCAGAGATTTTCTCCCAGTCCGTGGCTTGTCTTCTCATTCTCTTGACATTGTCTCTCCCAGAGCAGGAGTTTCCAGTGAAGTCCAGCTTATCAGTTATTTCTTTCCTGTTGTGCCTTAGTATCTACACACTAGTGGCTTCTTTAAAAAAAATTTTTTTTTTTTTTAAATTTCAGAGAGGATGGGACAGGGAGAGAGAGAGAGTCATTGATCAGCTGCCTCCTGCATGCCCCACACTGGGGATCGAGCTGGCAACCCAGGCATGCACCCTGATGTGAAACCGAACCACACAGCCTCCTGGTTCATGGATGAACACTCAAACTCTGAGCCCCCTGGCTTCCCCAGGTCATGTCCTGCCCTCACTTTGAGGATCTCCATGACATTGGCCTTTCACTTCCTCAGAGGCTCTTTCCTGCCTCAGGCCTCACCTGCTGTCCCTTCTCCACGAACTGTTTGCCCAGCCAACTCCCATCCATCCTTTGAAACCCAACTCAGAGCTTTTCCCGAAAGGGAGCCTTCCCTGACGTCTCAGGCCAGCTCAGGTGCCCCTGCCCCATTGCGTCTCTCCCAGCCCCTGAGACGCAGCCTCCTGCTAAGATCTGAGGTCCATGAAAGCAAGTGGAGTTCTATGTTGGTCACAGTTTAGAACCTTAGCCCTGAGCTTTAAACATAGTGACAACTACTATTTTAATAGCAAATACAGCATCTACAGTGCTGTGTTCCAGAAACCCTCCAAAACTGGTGACATTTTTAACTCTTCTGCTCTCTGCAATAACTCCATGAGTATTTGATTATGTCCAGTTCACAGATGAGGTGTCCAGGATGAAGTCTGCTGAAGATCACAGAGCTAGTCACTGGAAGAGCTGGGGTTTAAGCCCAGAAAACCTGGCTCCAGAGTCTGTTCTTTATTGCCTCTCAAGCTAATTACATCTTTGTGGAAAAAGTGACTACATTAGAGAAGAAGACAGAGATGGAGACAATTAGAAAATAGCCTGAGAGAGCAGGTGGCTAAAGATCAGGGTAAATCAAATAGGCATTAATGGTTGTTGAGTGACTGATAGATGGATTCTGGAACAGGGGCGCTATCCTGTCCCAGCCCCTCCTTCCCTCTGGGATGGGCAGCACCGGTAGATAATTGGCGGGACAGAGCCAAATTCATTGTGAGGGGCATATTGGACGGATGCCCAGGGCACATTAGTACTGAGCTGCCTCGGGTAGAGCCAGCCTGAGCCATAGATAATTACTGCTGAGATGTCCTGGACATCCATTTAGAAGATTCAACCAGTCATCCCCTGCAGCTCTGGCTCAGCCACAGGCCTCTTTAGGGGGCACCTGGAATAGCCAGAGTGTCCCAAAGTCATGGCTCCATTCCTGCAGTTGACCCCGTCCCAGGCCACATCAGGAGTCTCCGTTTGATTGCAGATACAGGACATTTTGCTCCCTGATTTTCATGTGTAAAGTGCTTTCCCAGATGGTGAGACTAACTGAGCAGCATTGGGGAATGTGCTGTTCCTCCCTGGGAAATCCTGGAGGTCATGTCCTCCATCCACAGGCCTGGTGCCCTGGCTAATCTGTTTATTCTGCGAGTCGAGCCATTTCTTGGTGCCCGCTCTTTACAGAAGAGAGGCACTTTGCATGCGGCAGCAGGGACCGGTGGGCCTCCAGAAAGGGAGATGGCTTTGACAGAGACAAGAGGCGTGCCGCAGGTGCTGACTCACAGAGAACCGACATGAAGCCAGAAAAGAATGCAGCCGGAAAAGAGGCTTCTGGAAAACCAGAACCTAGATTTCGGCCCAGGATCTGGGGGGGAGGGAAGAGGAGGAAGGGGAAGTGGGAGGATGAGAGCCTCCTCGAGCAGTCTTCCTGCTTCCTGGAGACTGGAGAGAGGTGTGCCAGGCAATACAGCATGGCAGGGGGCCTCCTGAAGCCAGGTAGGAGTGAGTCTTCCTTACCCAGGAGGCTGGGGTGACTTCTGGGGTGACTTCTCAGCCAAGTACATCCCAGGTGCTTACAGTGTGAGAAGAGGTGATAGGAAGGTCAAAGGCTCAAAGGCTCCTGAGACTCAGAATGTTGGGGGTCCGACCCCTGAGCCTCTGTGGTTGATACCCATCCCCTAGAGCAATGATTGGCAAACTGCAGCTCAAGAGCCACATGCGGTTTGCCGCTCTATTGACTAATGAGTTTGCCGATCATTGGCCTAGAGGTTTGTGACAATCAGTGCAACTTAGGGACTTGGGTGCCCTGGCCAGTGCCAACCCATCTATTCTTGTCTGTAGTTCAGGCAGAACTTGTGATATGTCACTTCGTTATGTTAGGTATTTCTGAAGGACTGCCCTTAGCATCCTACAAAAGTTCCTTCTTAAAACCTGCTCTTACCACGTTAAGGGGAAGAAGCCATTTACACATGTAAGTCCGTTTACACGAATTCAAGAACTGGCACCACCAACTATGGTGGTAGAAAATCAAACAGTGGTGGCCTCGGGGAACCTGTCTGGGGGATGGGATATTCTGTATCTTGATTTGGATGTTGGCTACATGGGTGCATACATTTGTCTACGCTTATTGGACTGTACACCTAAGATCTGTGCATTTTAATGAATGTAAATTATATCTCATATAAACCAGGTGACCTTGTCTTGCTGTTCTTGGGAGAAGCGGGTTTCCTGCTCTTCTTCACTGTGTAGAGGCAGCTGGCTGGGCCCCCAGGAAGCAGCGAGCGGCATTGGAGTCAGAGAGTCTTCGGTTCTAATACTGTTCTGCCTCTATCATTGTGACCTTGGACAAGCTGATCTCTGACTTCCTGATTCTTAAAGTGGGCCTGGTAAATTAGCTATACAGCAAATTGCCTGGTAAATAGATGGTGCTCAGCATCACCTCCTACAGGAAGCCTTCCCTGCTTTCTCCAGGCAGTGTCCAATGTCCTCTTCATTCCCACACACCAGCCTTGGTGCAGGTGAAATTCAAATCTGTGTCTCAATAACAGTTCACATCTTTCTCTCTCTTTTTAAAAAAGTTGTATGTGTATTTCTTTAAAAATATATCTTTATTGATTTCAGAGAGAAAGGGAGAAGGAGATTGAATCATCAATGATGAGAGAGAATCATTGATTGGCTGCCTCCTGCACGCCCCATATTAGGGATCAGCTGCCTCCTGCACACCCCTATTGGGGATCGAGCCCAAAACCCAGGCATGTGCCCTGACCAGGAATTGAACCCTGACTTGGTTCATCGATTGACTCTCAACCATGGAGCCACACTGGCCGGGCAACACAGCAAATCTCTGACAGTCCCAGACTTGTGGTTGTTTATTAAATACTCACACTGCAAATATGGAGTCTGTAAGTGCCAAGAGTCTGCCATACTGTAATGTTTTTATCTTTCTGTTCCACACCCCCTTTAGGCGCTCAGATTATGAACGCAAGGGCTGGGCCTCCTCAGCTTTGGATCTCCCGGCTATAACAAGTGCTTGCTAATGGTTTTGCCAGTGAGAAACTAATAATTAGTACATGGATAAGTAATTGAACACATGCATGAAAGAAGGCATCCAATAGGAATATGGATGAGTAGAGAATAGAATGAAGGAAGGAGGGCTGGTTTCCTTCCTTCCAAAAGCTTGTGTTGTGGTGGGAACCCCAAGTCCCACTTACGGAGCCCTGGGAAGAGTCAGGGTTGGGCAGCTTGAGAGACAGCCCTGAGAGACTTCAACTGCCAGAGTCTCCAAATACAGCATTCTGGAGCCTTCTCTCTCCTGCCTTCCGCTACATTCCCCATCTCTCCGTAGAGCTGCTGAGGGAATGTGAGGCATGGCAGCCTCCAGGAGGCAGACAGCTAAGCCGTGCAGGTCCTGGCCCCTGGCATCCCTGCCACAGGCAGCGGGCTGCTCCCTCCCCTGGTGCCATGTCCCGGGCAGATGTCTCCCCTGTCTTGTCAGCAGAGAGCGGCTGTCAGGATTTGCATTATTTATCTGCTTTGTAACATTTACTGGGATTTAGTGTTTAATAACTGTCATTCCAATATATCTTTTCTTAATCCCTTCAGATCTGCTGCTGAAGCAATTTTAAATATTTATCAACAGTGTTCGTGTATTTGCTGGTTGGGTTGCAATTTTTTTATAATTAAAGATTTACAAGACACTGCCTGAGATTTAGGAAGGACTGGCAGGATCAAAGGGAGAGCAGAGGGGAGATCTGGTCTTGGAAAGCCTTGCTGGGCATCCAAAGCTGGAGTTGGTCTGCCCTGGGGAAGGTGGACGCTCACCACTGATTCCCAGGCTCTCCTCTTCCCCCTCACACAGCTCCCCGTGAGGGGGGCACAGGAAGCGTGGGCCTGCCTTCTGGTACAGCCTGCTGCCTGCCAGCCTTGGCCTGGGCGCTGCGGGACGCCAGAACCAGGAGCAAGATAGAAAGTCCCTGCGGATACGAAGCTCACATTTTAATGGTGGAGATGGACAATAAACATACAAACAACTTTCAAAAAATCAATTTGGATTTTGAAAAACACTATAAAGGGAGTAAACAGATAATGACTAAAGCTGGGATGTTAGCATTGGGGCCTTTATTATTTTTTTATTTTTAAATTCTTTATTGTTTAAGATATTACATATGCCTCCTTTTTTCCTCACTGACCTCTCCCCGCCCGCTCCCAACCCCTAGCACAGGCCCTCACCCCCTACTGTCTGTGTCCATTGGTTATACTCAGATGCATGCATACAAGTCCTTTGGTTGCTCTCTAACCCATGGAGCATCAGGTTCTTTATTGTAAGCAAGAGAAACTAACTCAGGAAAACTTAACCAAAAAGAAATTTCTGGAAGGATAAGGGAAGTTCATAGATCAAAGGAAAGAGTAAAAGAGAAAAAGAATAAGAAGGCACAGAAGGAGGATTATTTTGTGGCAGGCACCAACAGTCTCTTCAGAGGGCGTGGCCGTAGCGACCAATGTCTCCCGACAGTTGTCTGTTTTGGGGACACTCTGCCCAGGGGTCCCAATCCAGGGACAGATGGTCCTCACTCTTTGGCCAGGGGAGACAGGGCACCCGGACTGACAGTTTTACCGGAACTGAATCCACTGGGGGAGGGGAGTTCTCCAAAGCAAACTCCGAGTGAGGACACCAGGAGAAGGGCTCTAGGTTAGGGCAGGCTGAGACAGCCGGGAGCATTACCCAGAAGGCCTTTCTGAGGATGGCTGACCTGAAACCAATCACTGAGAAGGAGCCAGACACACGGAGAGCTGTGTGAGGAGGGAACAGCGGTGCAAAAGCTAAGGAGCTGGTTCTGGCTCATTTCACAGATTTGCCTTGGGAGTGTGTCCAGCTCCAGTCCCCAGTGTCTCCTCGGGCCATGTTATGAGCCCAGGTTTTTGTTGATTCCAAATGGGATAAAAATGAAGGTCCAGGTCCAGAGGGCATTCTCTTAGCTCCTGGGATGGGGAAGCCAACGAGGGTAAAATTGGGGTCAGAGAAGTCGGGTTTCTGAAGGCCTGGGGTGGACCTGGCATTTCGTTATGTTTGGTAGATGGAGGCTGGGAGGGTGGTGCCCACACTGCTTAGCTGTGCTCTGGTGGGGAGATGCAAACAGAGCATCACCACAGGGCAGTGACAGAAGTGAGCTGACTTAAACCTTTCTCCTTTACTAGGTGTTGAGTGTTACCCTCAGTACTCTTTTAGCAGCATCTCGATGACCTTGATTCATTGTGTTTTTATTTGCATTCAATCCAAAATATTCCCTAATTTCTGTTTTCTTTGGCCCATGGGTTATTTAGAAGTGTTATTTAGTTTTCAAATATTTGGGGATTGTCTAGTTATCTTTTTATATTGATTTCTAATTTTCCCCCATTGTGTTCAGAGAAAAGATTTGTTATGACTTAAATCATTTAAAATTTATTGTGTTTTATTTGTACCTCAGAAGATGATCTCTCCTGATAAAAGTTTCATGTTTACTTGAAAAAATGTGTCTCCTGCTGTTGTTGGGTAGAGAATTCTGTGAATGTTGATTAGATCAAGTTGGTTGATAGTGTTGTTCAAATATCTCGTGTCAAAATATACTGGCAACTTGTTCTATCAGTTATTGAGAGGGGGTATTAAAATCTCTGGCCATAATTGTGGATTTGTCCATGTCTCTTTGCAATTCTATCCACTCTTGCTTCATGTGTTCAACGTCCCACGAATGATGGGGTTTTCCAGGCTGGCTAAGAGGAATGGGTCCTATTCCCAGCTCATTGTGTGCTGAGCACTGTTTCCTTAATTCTTTATTCAGATTATTCTTTGCCCCACCTCCCAGATTCTTTATGAGTATATGCTGATCAATGCTCAGCTGAATACCTGAGAGGGATTCAAGTTAGATCTCCAGAGTTCCCCCTCTGTAGAACTCTCTTCTCCAGTTTTATTTCCTGTGTGAGATCCACCTGCCTTGTACTCTCAGCATTGTCTCCTTAACTCAGGGAGTCCACCAGGCTCGACCTGGGATCCCCATCCTACCTGAGACCTGGAAACTCTCTTAAGGTAGTAAGTTGGGGCAATCAGAGGGTTGACTTTATTTCCCATTTCAAAGAGATTGCTGCCCTTCATTGCCTGGTTTTGTAAATGTCTTATAAATGATCATTGTCTTATAAATAGTCGTTTAAACATTTTGTCTGTTTTATTTTTGTCTGGTTGTTTTAGGTGGGACAGCAAATCCTGTCTCCCTTACTTCATTTTGGCTAAACACCAGTCTCTCTGAATTTGGGAGACTAATCTTGAGATACTATGTGGAGCCTGTGGCAAACTCAATAGGAAAATCCCAGGAGAGCCTAAGACTTTGGGAGCAAACTGATGCTCTTTTTGCCAGGCCACTATTCTTTTGAGAACTAGTTTGGCTTGTTGCTGGCCTGAGAGACTAAACCACTGACCACTGACCACATGAGCATTCAACCAAAGCTATTCCTCATGGCTGACTAACCCACACACCCAGGCCTGCACAAGCAGCACTCCATAATCAAGAGCAAGTGACATCTGTGGGGCTGAACCAAGTGGATGCCAATGGTCCGTGTAAGGTGTAGAGCCAGTCACTCAAGCTCTCAGTGTGCTCATTCCTGTGGCTCTCCTCTGCTTCCTCAGTCTACACGTATGGCCTCAGGGAGAGTTGACTGGGGAGGAGAAAAACTGCTTTGCAAAACTTTAAAAAAAAAAATATATATATATTTTATTGATTTTTTACAGAGAGGAAGGGAGAGGGATAGAGTTAGAAACATCGATGAGAGAGACATCAATCAGCTGCCTTTTGCAAGCCCCCTACTGGGGATGTGCCCACAACCAAGGTACATAGCTTGACCCGAATCGAACCTGGGACCTTTCAGTCTGCAGACCGACGCTCTATCCACTGAGCCAAACCGGTTTCGGCAGCTTTGCAAAACTCTTGATGATATGTTGGTATCCACCCCAAAGTAAATGGCTTTAGCATGATAGCTCCATTCAGGAGCGCACAGAAATCCTGCCAGTATGAGGACCTGGAACAGTACAACTGATGACTTCGCTTGAAAGGAGAGATGGCATCAGGTAAGGCTCTCACTAATTCACGTGCTTTGCTAATGACTTGGCCAGATGGTCAAGAACTTGGAGGGGGTAAGATTCAAGAACTGGTAACAAGGAAGTTTAGAAAAAAATATGTGGATGGGCCTTTTGGAATGGGCACAAAACATGAGAATATTTGTCTTCCACGTGGATATCTACCAAGCTCTTATTAGTAATCAGGTAGACAAGATGGTCCATTTCCCTTCAGGAACCACAGGGTTTGCTCAGTGGGTTTATGAACAGAGTTAGCATGGTGGCCAAGTTGAAGGCTTGGCATAGGCTCAATTACATAATCTCAGCAAGAGTAACCTGATTGCCATCATTGTTAAATGTCCAACATCCCCCAAAGCAGAATCCTACCCTGAGCTCCTGACTTGGTATCATAGCCTATGTCAGTGGTTGGCAAACTGTGCTCTCCAGTCACATACGGCTCGAGAGCCGCGGTTTGCCGCTCTGTTGACTAATGAGTTTGCCGACCACTGGGATAGGGGCTTAATCATAAGGAATAACAATAGCTTGCAATTATTGGAATCGAGAGTCATTAGTCAACAGAGTGGCAAACCGCGACTTGTGAGCAGCATGTGGCTTGCGAACCGTGGTTTGCTGATCACTGGCCTAGGGGGATCAGTCAGCAGCTTGAGGCCAGCCTGGTTATTTCAGTTTTCATCCATGGAGGGGCTAAGATTCATTCTCCTGAACAGACACCTAGTCTAGTAGAACAAGGGTTCTTGCCAACAGGGTCACTGTTATGAAATGTAGATTTGTTTGTTTGCCCAAAGAGTAGAGATTAGAATAGAATGTGGCTGTGGCAGACAGACCTTGCTGCCACGGAGGGATCATTAAGAGGGTCCAGAGACAGTCTGTGAGGTGGCACATGAGCCAGAGATGGCTGCAGGAATGAATAAATGGCCACGTCTTGAACCAACCCAGCTGAGCTCAGGGTTCAGTAATTGTCATGTTGGTGAGGGCATGACGGCTTGGCAGTGTGTATATATGTATGTGTTGCATGCCAACATTCCATCTTTCTGATCAGCAGGGAGAGCTTTTTTTTTTAAAGTTGCTTTATTTATTTATTTATTTATTTATTTATTTATTTATTTGTATTTCAGAGAGGAAGGGAGAGGGAGAGAGAGACAGAAACATCAATGATGAGAGAGAATTACCGATTAGCTGTCTCCTGCAGGCCCTCTACTGGGGATTGAGCCCACAACCTGGGCATGCACCCCTGACTAGAATCAAACCTGGAACCCTCCAGTCTGCAGACTGATGCTCTATCCATGGAGCCAAATGGACTAGGGCAGTAGTCAGCAAACGGCAGCTTGCGAGCCATGTGTGGCTTGTGAGCCATGGTTTGCCGCTCTGTGGACTAATGAGTTTGCCAACCACTGGGCTGGAGCAGCAGGGATGGCTTTAAGGCAATGATTAAGAGGTCTCAGACGGAAGGCAAGAGTGTGAGGCAGTCTCTGATCCCTTGTTTACTCAGGGGCTAGCATAGTTTCTATCACAGAGTAGTTGCATTTGTTGAATGAAAAAGGAAAAAAAAAGAATGAGTGGGTATGCATATCCTTGGAGGTGGAAGGGATCTCAGAGGTGATCTGGTCCCACTCCAGCCACTGAGACAGTTTGTTGACAACCCCACACTGCAGGTCCTTATGGACAATGGATCTGGCTAAGATGCAGCAGTGCTTACCACTCTACTTACCTGCATTAACCTCTTTTAAGCTTCCTAACTCAAGTGTTAGGAAGAAATAGTTCCAAGTAACCTCTTCAGACTCATACAGTTAGTAGAGGAGAGTAATATTTGCAACCAGATGTGCTGACTCCATAGCCTAAGCTGGTAACAGGGATAAACTGTCGGGATACATATTGTGACCGGGTTCTCACCACCTCACAAGATAATTTGCGCCCTCACCAGCCCATGTCTGAGTGTCTTGCCACGCTCCTCCCACTTCCACCGCCTGCCCACAGCTGTCTGAGATGGCTCTGCCTGTGAGTGTGGAAGGGTGGCACCAACCACTTCTTCTCCCCGCTCCCCCCTCTGGTGTCCTCGCTGACTGGCCCTCGTTTCCAGAGGCTCTTAGCATCGGCTCTCAGGCGGAGCCACATGAGTCTGAGCAGGGCAGAGTTTCGGGCCCATTGCCTCCTGTCTAGACATGATGCGTTATGAATGACGGCTCCCCTCACATTAGCTTTTTAGGCCAGAGAAATTCTTCCCCTGCTCCGGCTGCTTGGTTGTATCCGTGAGGGATTCAGCTCAAAGCTGGGCGTCCTAGGGGGGCAAGAGCAGCACACTCCCTGGGCCTGGTCTGAGTCGTCTGTGATCCGGTTTCCGGGTCTAAGCACTGAGCACAGAGGGTGGCAGGAGGCTACACAGGAGTTGGGGTGCTCCTGGTGTACGGGGTGATGATTGACAACCGTCCCGGCTTGGGTGGAGCTGTGAAAGGTGTGTGCGTGTGTGTGTGTGTCCACATGTGTGCACTTTGTGTGTGGAGGGGCTAGCATAGTTTCTATCACAGAGTAGTTTCATTTGTTGAATGAAAAAGAAAAAAATGATGTAGCAGGGAATCTTCTAGAAAGCTGTTGAGCCTCATCCATCGGAGCCTTTCCATTCTCACTAAATCTTGTTTCCCTGGAAAAATCATCTCCCAGATTGAGCTGAATTCTGTACTGGAGTGGCCTCTGGACCTTCCCTCAACCCTCCAGCCCCGGTGCAAGGAGATAACTGAGGAGGCTGCCCTTGCCGGAAGCCCAGGAGGTCCAAAAGCCGCGCTCTGGAAACCCGGGCCAGGGCGCAAGGAATCGGCGCTGCGCTACCCTGAGCCCGCACTGTCCCCGGTTTCTGCATGTGGGTGGCTGTTGCCCTCCTTGCATGTGACCTTGTTAATGGCCTTGCACTTCTTCTCAGTGAAGAAGTCACGTGGCTCCTGATGCACAGAAGAGGACGAGGGTGAGAGGTCTCCAAGGCCCTGTCTGACCTTTCCCAGTCCCCAGATGGGTGAGGGGTGGGGGAACCAACCGAGCGAGGGGAGAAGAGGGTGGGATGTGTGTGTGGGTGGGTGGGGGGCATGGAAGGGGCGCTCTGCTCTGCCTCACGCCACAGCATGGCTTCCATCATGACACTGCCCTGGGCTAGCTGGGTGACAAGAAGCCACATCCCACCGCCTGGCACCTGGGATAGGCAGGCACTGGGTGAGGATGGCACTGGAGAGCAGAGAGGGTGTGGGCTCTGGGATTCAACAGATTCTGGTTTGAATTCTGGGCCTGGTATTGGTAAGTCACACAAACTTTCCAGTTTATCTTTTTTTAAAAAAATATATTTTATTGATTTTTTACAGAGAGGAAGGGAGAGGGAGAGAGAGTTAGAAACATTGATGAGAAACATCGATCAGCTGCCTCCAGCACGCCCCTGACTGAGGATGTACCCACAACCAAGGTACATGCCCTTGACCGGAATCTAACCTAGGACCCCTCAGTCCGCAGGCCGACGCTCTATCCACTGAGCCAAACCGGTTTTGGCATCCAGTTTCTTTATCTTCGGAAGGATGTTAAAACTTGCCACCTCCTAGGACTGCTGAGATGTTGAAGATCATGCGTGTAAAAGCCCTGTCTCACAGGGGACGCTAATAAAGTGGAGTAGTGACCCTGCCTGCCCCTCCCACACTCTCCAGACGGCAGTGATGGCGGTGTGGGAGAGACGGGCTCATTGTTATGGCAGTTCTTGGGGGCTCTGCCGGCTGTCTGCTGTCATTAGCTAGACGTGACGATGGCAGCAGTGTTTACATAAAATTCTCTGATACTCTGTGTTTCCAGAATGTGCAGCTCCGAAGGCTCCAGGGAGCTACTGGCAGTTCGGGGTGCATCCCTTTCTGTGCTCCTCCCCTGAAACAGCTCTCCTGAATGTCCCCAGCCCGGGGCTTGCTGTTTAGCAGGAGCAGGAAAAAGATTCAGCATGCTGTCGGGGAGATTTTTGTCTCGCTAAGTCTCCATGCTTCACTGGGAATGGCCAATTAGGGCCCCGCTCCCAGAGATTCATCACTGTCGCACCTGGCTCCCAGGCCCATCAGCCTGGCTGGCTCTCTGGTAAAGGCCATAGATCACAGCGTCTCTTAGCAAAGCTGGGGGGGCCGAGGGAGGCAGGTGGTCACTGGACAGACACTGGGAAGCTGGAGATGGCTGGGAGAAACCATAACCTTGTCACCGTTCAGTGGCACAGGGCAGAGGACAGTCAGGTAAATTCAAAGATGCCCTTAATGCAGAGCTTTGGAACAATTTCCAAAAGCACACCCGGGATTGTCTCATTTGCATGGCCTCCCTGTCCTCATTGTCCCTTAACTTGGAGGAGACACCGAAGGTCAAAGGATAGGAAAGAAATAAACGTCTTTGGCTCAGAGGAGATCTAGGTGCAACTTGCTTCCAAATCTGGATTCATCCAACCCTAGCTGTGTCTACCTAGCCATCAAAGTTTGACCTCAGCGAGATCCAAGTCATATACCTGAGTGCACTAGTGGGGAAGTCCATGCCACGTCTGCTCTGGGTCCCAAAATGGGGTCTCTGGGTCTGTCTCCAAAAAGGCTAGTGATGCCATCGCCAAAGAACCGGTGATTGGAAAGGTCTGAGGATTGCGGCAAAACTGACCGTTCCAAACCCACAGGCCCAGACTGAGGTAGTGCCTTCTGCCTCTGCCCAGATCATCAAAGAACTGCCAAGAAGCAAAAGCACATTAAGCAGAGTGGAAATATTACTTTAAAAATATGTTTCTATTTATTTTATTTTATTTTTTAAAGAAGAAGGTGGGAGGGAGAGAGAGAAAGAACGAGAGAGAGAGAGAGAGAGAGAGAGAGAGAGAGAGAGAGAGAGAGAGAAATATCAGTTGAACATACAACCTGGGCATGTACCCAGACCAGGAATTGAGCTAGCGACCTTTCAATTCACAGGACAACACTCAACCAATTGAGCCACAATCAGCCAAGGCTTTTGATGAAATTGTCAACATTGCCCGACAGATGTGGCACCGATCTTTAGCTAGAGAACTTTCTGGAACCACTGAAGATATCCTGGGGACTACTCAGTCTGTGGGCTGCAAGGTTGATGGCTGCCACCCTCATGACATCATAGATGACCTCAGCAGTGGTGCAGTGGTTCTTACCATGGCTAGGTAAGAACCACAAAGGAAAATATTTCGGTTAAAGATCATTTGACAACCAAAAAAAAAAGAAAGAAGTTGAAAGATCTGGCTAATCTTTTAACTTGACATTTGCAGTTGCATATTTGAGCACTTTTAATTATGTGGGGGGAAAGAAAGAAGGTGGGAGTTGGCTAGCAACTCTACTCCTCGTGTTTCGAAGCTTCCTGATTTGGGCCTTCAAGCCTTCACTCACATATTCATTCACTCATCAAAAACCTTGTAAGGAACACCTCCACTGTCTTTTGGGTTCTGGGGACACAAATGAAGAAGACTCTGCTCACAGGACCCAGTGACTTAGAAACATAGGCGAGTCACTGGGGAATATACCAGCATAAGAGTCCTATGATGACCTCATGGAAATACTGAGAAGAGGCCCTGACTCAGAACCTGGGAGGCCACGGAAGGCTTCCTGGAGGAAGCGATATCTAAGATGAGACCCAAGGTTGACTAGAACTAGTTAGTCGATGGGAGAGAATGGGCGTTGTAGAGGAGAATATTCCAAGCTAAGAAAACTGGGTACAAAGGCCCAGCAGACACAGAGTGTGTATGTTCTAGCAACTGAAGCACTTCCTGTGGCTGGATCTCAGAGTGGGAGGACAGAGTTTGAGGGCAGTGGGGAGCCAGGAACTGTTTTCAATGGGGAAGTGGTGGGCTGAATTTGAATTTTAGAACGAGCCCTTTGGCTGCTGAGTCCCTAGCACAAAAGGAGGGAGACAGGGAGGCCAAGCTGGAGTTTGTCCTGGAGATGGGAGATGACCTGGACTTTCAGGCCTGCCCTCTCCAGCTTCCCTTGTCCCCAACTCCCAGGTGCTGAGTTATGACCACATGCCCAACACAGTGATCAGGAGGGGGTGTAGCCTCCTTGCCCCAGTAACTCTTATTTGAGCACCATGCTGTTGGGTGTTTGCTTTGCTCACTGCCTTGGAAGTCCTTGTGGATTTGTATTCTTCCCAGGCTGCTGGAGGGCAGGATTTGTAGGAAACCAGCCGCCCATTGTTTTTACTAACAGAGACGTGTGGACAAAGAACCTAGAACGCTGGTGACCTTTGAGCCCTGGCAAAGGTCAGAGCTATGCACCCACTGTTTAGTCAAGACAATGGTAGCTGAAGCAACTTCCCCACCAGACAGTCATGTAAATCCTTACTCATAAGATAATCTGCCTGGTACTGGAAATTGCCTGCTTAAGGGCTATAGATTGATCCTAAATTGAATAAAAGGATCACAAGGCCAGAGCCCAAGCAAGTCCTTCCTTTTGAGCTGGGCTCCCACCTGGTCCCCCAATATTTCCAAATTATCTCTTGTCTTATCTCTTTCTTTTTAAAAAATATTTTATTGATTTTTTACAGAGGAGAAGGGAGAGGGATAGAGAGTTAGAAACATCAATGAGAGAGAGATATTGACCAGCCGCCTCCTGCACGTCCTGCACTGGGGATGCGCCCGAAAAACCAAGACACATGCCCTTGACCGGAATCAAACCTGGAATCTTTCAGTCTGCAGGCTGAGGCAAACTGGTTTCGGCATTGTCTTGTCTCTTTCATTTGCATGCGGCCCCTCTTCCAGAGCCTGAACCCTAAACCATGCAGGACGTGGGGGGACCACTCGCAAGGACTCCTCAGGGATGGGGCAATGGCCAGGAGATTCCACCAGAAATGGCCTCGGGGGCTCTGAGGGAAAGGCAGGAAAAGGCAGGACTGCAGTAATTCTAAGTTGGGAAGAGGCTCTGGACTCCCATGTCAAGTTGAGAGGTGCTGGGGAGCCCCTATTCTTATGACTCCTTAAAAGCAAGGCAGGGTGGAGAAATTGGAACCCTGTACATGGCCGGTGGGAATGCAAAATGCCACAGCCACGGTGGAAAGCAGCATGGCGATTCCTCAAAAAAAATTAAACATGGAATTATACATGGCCCAGCATCCCACTTGATGGTATATATCAAGAGGATTGAAAGCAGGGTCTTAAAGAGATAGTGACATACTTGTGTTCATAGCAGCCTGAGTCACAATAGCCAAGAGGTGGAAGAAACCCAAGCTTCCATCAATGGATGAATGGGGGAAAAATGTGGTATATACATACAATGGAATATTATCCAGCCTTAAAAAGGAAATAAATCCCAACACAGACTATAACAGGGAGGAATGTTAAGGATATCACTCTAAATGTAATAAGTGAGACAACTGCTGTATGACCCCCCTTTTTTGAAGTATCTAGAGTGGTCAAGTTTGCAGAAACAGAAAAGAGAGTGGCGGTGCCAGGAAAGGGGGAGGATAAGGGATAAGGAGTTGTTTAATGGGTACAGAGTTTCAGTTTTGCAAGATGAAAAAGTTCTGGAGGCTGATCGCACAACACTGTGCGATATACTTAACACAACTGAGCTGTAAATTAGAAATGGTTAAGATGGTACATTTTTTATGTGTTTTTAACTACAATTAAAAATGTAAAAATCAGATGATTTACAATAAAAATAAAAACCAGCAAAGCAAGGTCAAGTGGTGGTGGTGGTGGTGGTGTTGCCAGGGGGAGGGGAGAGAGGAAGGGGTGGTGTTATTAGCAGCTTTTCATTTCTGAGGAGGCAATGGAAGGTCAGATCCTGACTCCCCTCCCCTGAGCTGCCCCTGGTGAGGACATCTCTGCGCCCTCACTGGGGTCTGGTGAGGACCAAGAGGCAGCTGGAGGGGCAGAAGAAGGAGAAGCCCGAGCATTTAGCTGGTATGCGAATGGCCAAGGATTACAGCTGCCTTTTCCTCTAACTGCGCTGTCCCCTCTGAGCACACATGTACAACATACTTCCCCCTCAGTATCAGTCTTAGCCCATTTCTTCTCTGCAAACATAGTGGGGAGGCTGGGAGGTGGGAAACATGATGTAGACACTCACCTGCGGGTGTCTCTGCCATCCCATTTCTCCTACCAGCTTCCTCTCTCCAGAACACCGCAGCTGAGGTTCAGCATGGTTGGGTTACAGATAGGGAGCCTCTTTCGCCCAGAAGAGGAAAAGTCAGCTGGAAGGGAGGCTACCATTGATTTCCCTTTTGCTTAAATGTGATGTTGCCCTTTCTCGTGTCCCCTCCATCCAAAGTAGCCAGAGTCACTGGGGGTGCGAGGTCCCAGCGGGCTGGACCCAGCTGGGCTGGACTGAGGTCAGACGTGTCCTTCTTCACCACCTCAGGGGTTCCTGCAGCCCTCGGCCTTCCTCTGCCATTTGGCCTGGTCCATTGCATGTCTGTGTTCCCAGGATCCTGACCACAAGCTCTGCAGTTGCATTGCTCTCCGCTTGCTGCGTAGAATCTCCTAAGCATTTAGGTCTCTCCTGACTAGTGTGTGGTTGGTTCCATAGATGAGACAGAAAGAAAGATGAGTGGTAGTAACGATGTGTGTACATCTTTCTTTTTCTTTTTAATATGCACCAGATGACGCCCAGCCAATGGGGCCACACCAGCCAGGGCTACAGTCGGAGCTTTTCATTTAGAGGATGAGCTGTGCCAGAATTCCAAACTCCTTTGAAGAGAGCATTTGGAATGGGTCTGAAAGTAGCTCCGTTTGATCCTTGTTTTGATCACTGCCACTGCACTCAGGATGCACTTGGTGGCAACTCAACCTCAGCAGAGGGTGCTTCCGCCAACCTTTTACTGAGTTTATTGAGGCCACAATGAGCTGAACGAGTAAACAAAAGGACTCAACTTCTGCCCTAACTGGTTTGGCTCAGGGGATAGAGCATTGGCCTGCGGACTGGAAGGTCCCTCATGGTCATGTACCTTGGTTGCAGGCACATCCCTAGTAGGAGGTGTGTAAGAGACAGCTGATTGATGTTTCTAATTCTCTATCCTCTCTCCCTCTCTGTAAAAAATAACATATATATTTTAAAAGGACTCAACTTCCTGTTTTTTTTTGGAAGAACTTTTAACAAGTAGAATTGTTCAACTAGATGGGTTGCCTTCTAGGTAAAGAACTCTCTGGCTGGAGTGGCTCCATTGGTTGAGTGTTGTCCTGTGACCCTAAAGGTTGCTGGTTCGAGTCCCAGTCAGGACACATACCTGGGCTGCAGGAATGATGGGACTGTTCTACAGAAATTCTATGGTGGGTATGAGGTGGAGCTAGAGGATTCTTCCAAATCGGAACATCTACTATTCTACACTTTTTGTGCTTATGGTACCAACTTCTGAGGACAGGACTGGGTTTTACTCATTCCTCAAGCACACCATAAACCCAGGGATAGCAGCTTGGTTGATGATTAATGAGTGAATGACGTCTTACTGGGCAGGTGAGCCACTGAATGAATGAACTAACTCTCATCTTCCACATGGTACTCAGCCTCTGGCCACTCTGGAAGCCAAAGCCAAGGTTACACTTCCTTGAGGTGCTTCCCATGGGAAACAGAGTGGGAGATGGGACCCAGGAGAAAAAAAGGAGACCAAGATCTGAAATGAGGGGCAGCTGGGTAGCTCATAAAGAGTGTTTTAAATGTATTGAGCTTCTATGACAGTGGCTCTCAACCTTGACTGTGCATTTAAAAATTGCTATCATGTCTGTATCTCATCCCTAAAGACTCTGATTTAATTGGCTTGAGGCGCTGGGCATCAGCTCTTAAGGCTCCCAGGTGATTCTCATGCACAATACAAGCTGAGAGTCTCTGTCTCACTAAGTGCTAGCTGCTTCATGTATATTTTCTCACTTAATGTTCAGAACCACTCGTGAGTCAGGTCATGGCTTCTCAGAGCGTGGTCCCCAACCAGAAGCATCCATTTGAGGACTTGTGTGAGAAATGAAAATTTTCAAGGCCCAATCCAGACTCTTGGAATTGGAACCTCTGGGGCTGAGTCAGGAATCTGTGTCCCTCCCCCTGCCTAGGTGATTCTGGTGCCGCTCCAGTTTGAGAATGAGGGAGTTAAGTTCTAGCAGCCCTCATTCACAGGCAGGGTGGAGAGGTGTGTAAGGATCTCAGCAGGGATTCGAATCCAGGTATAGGCCTCTGACCAGAAAGAATGTTCTCCCTTCTTACTTAGGGCCCTCCTCTTGCCCCCATTGCTTTTGGGAGGTGACTGGGTCTCTTGCTAGCCGTGGACTCATCCTTTCTCCTTCTCTTCATGTGGTGCCAACATGCAGTGCCATCTGGAGCCAAATGCTCTTGTCCTGGGGAAACACCCTAGGGTTCCTTCTAAGCAGCTTTATTAGATGCTTAAAATAGCTTCTGGCAGATGGCATGTAGAATGGGGCCTGGAGCAGAGCTGCAAATGACATTCACAACGTGTGTTTGTGTAAGCACATGTGCACACAGCACGTATGTATGTATGTGGGGGTGTCTGAGAAGTTGAGGAATTGGGGAACGGGTATAAAGGAGAACTAGATCAGGATGGGTGATTCTAACCTACCCAAGATGACAAAGGAGAAGGGCTTGAGACTGGGATTCCCAAGGGTGGGAACTCTAATCAAATCAGAGTATGCTGGATGATCAAGGCCCATTTGCCACACCCATGCATGCAGGCGAGGACACAGCAGTGTCACTGGGTGAAAGGCCCTTTTGCCCTACGCATATGGGAGGGCAGTGGCTCTGTAGTAGCAATATACGTGCTGTGCAAGCACACCCTGTGCAACCTGTTTATGTTTATGTAGCACGAGAGTCAGGAGAGTCCTCTGAGCATGTATCACTGATTGGCATATGGTCTCCTCTGTCTGCGTATATCACTGATTAGCACAAGACCTATTCTATCTGCATGTTATCACTGATTGGCACGAGGCCTCCTCTGTCTGCGAGTATCAATAACTAGCACAAGACCTCTTCTGTCTGCATGTATCACTAATTGGCACAAGGTCTTGTCTGTTTGAGTATGTATATAAGTTGCCACGGACCAGCTGGTGTGCTCAGAAGGGACTGGCTGAGTGAGCTCTACTGTGGCTCTCAGGATTGGGCGGCTGACAGGGCTGGCAAGGGAGCCGGGGGCAGGGGTGCAGCGGAGTCAGAAAGCTTGTAGGTTTATGGGCTGGAGGCTTGAAGCTTTGATTGAAGGTTAGGGGCAGACAAAGGAGCCCTTGCTTTGCCGATGAAGGCACTGGGGACCCACTTTCCTTATTTGAAGGGAAATGTCTTCACATATAAACTTGATTCCCATTTAGGTGCGGAGGTGGTGGCTGTTCATAATCTAATCCCCCTAACAGAGCCCCAGGTGTGGGTGGCAACTCCCAACTGCACTCTGGAACCGTGGCTGTGACTCTCAGACCCTCTGATGCAGCAAGTTTTGATTTTTCTGGGTTTCAGACCTATTTTAGAATCTTATCAAATCCAAGGTGGCCTCTCTCCAGAAAATTCCATCCATACCTATGATCAGGAAAACTTGTCAGCAATTCATAGCAGCCCAAGTCCACTTGGAACCCCTGAGGAGGATAGCCAGTGACTCAGTCCATCCCTGCCCTGAGCCAAGAGACTGGGGTCTAGTTGCCCCAACCTCACTGTGAAACAAATGGAGATGATGATGGTGAGGCTGTTAGCAGGCAGGGCCTGACCCAGGAGATTCTGCAAGGCAGGCTGCGGCTGTGGGGGTTTACCAAGCAGTGGCCTCGTCTCCACAGGGCTTCTTGGCCTCTGTCAGCTCTGCCCTGAGGGGTCCTGGGACCTGCCAACCACACATCCAGCTCCTACAATCCTTGTTGGTGTAAGTGGTACCGTCTCCTCCTTGTCCTCCGTGGTTAGTACAGAGGTTGGCATCCCACACCCCACAGAGGTGTGCACTGCCCTCACGTCCTCCTGTTTAGGTAGGTGTTTAGTGTGGGCAGGTAGCTAAAGCATGGCAATTCAGAATTAGAAGACCTGGGTTCGAACTCCAGCTCTATCCTTATTGGTTGTGTGAGCTTGGGTAACTTCTGTCAGATTTCCAAGCCTTAGTCCCCTTGCCTTGCCTGTAAAATGGGGATTACAACCATATCTGTGTAAGAGCAAATGAGAAAGTAGGTACCAGTGAACTCAGCCACGGGCATGTTATTTTTAAAATACATTTTTATTGATTTCAGAGAGGAAGGGAGAAAGAGAGAGAGAGGGCGAGAGAAACATCAATGAAAGAGAGAATCATTAATTGGCTGCCTCTTGCATGTCCACCACTGAGGATTGAGCCTGCAATTCAGGCATGTGCCTTTGACCAGAACTGAACCCAGGATCCTTCAGTCCATAGGCCGACACTCTATCCACTGAGCAAACTGGTTAGGGCCCGCACGTTATTCTTCTCACGTAGGTTGATCCCGGGTTCCTTCTTCCTTCCTTACAGGCTGACAGCCTGGCCCTTTTTGATTCCTGAGGTGCAATGAGCGGATGAGGAACAGCTCCTTGTACTCCTTCAACTACTGCGTTCTCTTGTTGACAAGGGAGATGCCATTTTCCAACAGTAGCTCTTCAGAGCTCCCAGACACCCAGGTGCAAGACCATTAGGCCCCTTTGCATGCAGTGGTGCTGCAGAGTGGGGTGAGGGACTGCAGTGATTGGAAATGTCTACAAATAGGGGCGGGATGGGAGGTGAGGAAACTCCTTGCTGGGGATTAGAGAAAAGAGAACCTGGAGGGGCACGAAGTTTCAGGGTGTATGGAGGAGTCAGGGGTGGGATGCCAATTCCTGACTCCAGCTGGGCAATGGCAGGTCACAAGAGGTGGCACCAGCTTTTGGTGAAGACAGAAGGAGAATGGCTCAGGAGGGCTTTGGGGCATGAGAATGCATGGGCCACCTGGCCTGAAGGGGCCCCAGGGACTGTGTTTTCTAATGGATGCTAAGAAATGGGTGCCAAGGCCAGGGGAAGCAGTGCCGGGGACTCCTGCCACCTGGTCTCCGGCTTGGGCACTGATCAGCTCCTGGCTTGCCAGCTATGTCTGAGCTCAGAGACAAAGGAACGCTGTGGGCAAAGGGTGCTCTGGGCGTAATTCCAACAAAGAAGAACTGATTGGGGAGGGGAGAGATGAGAACCACCAGAAGAAGCCACTGTGGGGTTTTGGAGTCCATAGTATCTAAAGAACGAAAGAAAGGACGAGAGGTGCAAAATGAAGCACACCCAGACTTCTAAAGCGCATGTTTCAAGAATTCTGAGAAATGAATCAGAAGCTGTGATTCTCAAGGCAATATAGTTCAGAGGGTTTAAAACTGAAGTCCTGACAATAAAGTCATAAATTATCATGAATTAAAAAAGAGGACAGCATCTAAAAATAGAAGTGGCTGCATGGGGAGCTCTCTAAAATCTGCACATGGATTTTAAAAGTTCTCATGTTCTTGAAAAATGATTGACATACTTTCAAAGTAGATGAATCTGAATATAGTGGAGCAGAGCAGCAAAGACAGAGCCTTTGAATCCCAACTCTGCCACCTACTTACTAGCTATGTGACCTTGGACAAGCTAATTAGCCTTTCTGAGCCCTGCTATCTACATTTGTAACATGCGGATAAGAGTACCTACTTGATAAGGTGGCTGCGAGTGAAATAAAGTGGCGTGTGTGAAATCTGTATTAGAATGGCTAGCGCACAGTAGGGGCTCAATGTCAGCCATCATCACGATTCTATAAAAATACGAGGAGATGGTGCTGATCAAAGGGCAGCTGCATGAAGGGAAGCACAAGTGGGTAAGGACAGTACTGGGGAGGTTAAAGCACGTGACCTGACATATGGGAAACCCATGAGGAGCACACAAGAGTTCTTTTAGAAAAATCACCAAGAAGGAAGGTAGACCTCAGGCCTGGAACAGCCAAAGGGTTGACAATGTGACAGAGCAAGGGCAGGACAGGGACTCCTCCAGTCACTGTTGCCTCTCCCCTGGAATGACGTGCTTGAATGACAGACACAACTAAGAGGGGATGGGAGGCCAGTGGAGCTCATTCCTCGCTACCTTGCATGAGTTCCAGGTTGTGTGTTACGAGGTGGGGCACTGACAGACATGCAATGTGATGTTGGAGCCTTGATCTATGTAGCTGCTTTTGATGATTCAGGGGAAAAGGAGAGGGGTCAGGAGCCTGCAAAAGGATAAATGTGGCTTTGATTTTCAAAAATGGGGGCAAAGATAGATTCAGAAAATACTGGAGGTGTACTCGGTGGCAAAATCCTAAAAACAGTGCTTAAACTGAGATGATTATCACAGTGGGCTGACTCCTAACTGGCCTGTCTGCTTTGGCACTCAATACCCTCTACCTCGGTACACCCATGCTGTTCTCAGTCTAGCAGCCAGAAGGATCCCTGTAAGTCAAATCTGCTCAGACCCCTCCTGTGGCTCCCCTTTTGCCGGTAAGGAAGGCTCACATCCTTCCTGTGGCCTAAAGGCTCAGTGCAATTGCCTGGCTGTTCTCTGACCTAGGGTTCATTGTTACTCTCCTCACTCCCTCTCTTGCTCCGGCCACACTATTCTCTTGCTCCAGCCCATACTATTCTGTTTGCCTGGATCACCTTCCCCCAGATAACTGCTTGGTTCATTCCCAAATGTCACCTTCTCAACAAGGCTTGTGCTGAGCACCCTAGGTGAGCCCTCACATCCCCTCTCATCCTCTTCCCTCCCTGACATTTTTTCCCCCATCGCCATCACCATCCAGCGTTCTGTATATTTACTTATTGGGCCCGCTCACCAGCTTTCTCTCCTCTCTAAAATGCAAAGTTGGGCTCAGAATTTCATCTGCACCCCCACTTCCCAGAACTGCGCCTAACACACAGTCAAGTTCATGATATATCTGATTATGAGGGAGCGAATAGAAAGGGAGCAAGGAAGATGGCGTGGTACACTTCAAAAGAGTTCACTAGCCTGCCAGCGTGGCTCAGTGGTTGAGTGTTGACCTATGAACCAGGAGGTCATGGTTCAATTCCAGGTCAGGGCACATGCACGGGTTGCAGTCTACATCCCTGGTGTGGGGAGTACAGGAGACAGCCGATCAATGATTCTCATCATGGATATTTCTATCTATCTCTTCCTTTCCCTTTTTCTCTAAAATCAATATATATATAAAGGAAAGAGCCCTAACCAGTTTGGCTCAGTAGATAGAGTGTCTGCTTGCAGACTGAAAGGTCCCAGGTTTGATTCCGGTCAAGGGCATGTACCTTGGTTGCGGGTACATCCCCAGTAGAGGATATGCAGGAGGCAGCTGATTGATGTTTCTCTCTCATTGATGTTTCTAACTCTCTCTCTCCCTTCCTCTCTCTAAGGAAAAAAAAATCAATAAAATATATATATATATTTTAAAAAAGAGCTCACTAGACTAGAGTAACCAACCATTCCAGGTTGCCCCAAGACTGACAGCTCCTAAAATGAGGGACTTTCAGTGCTAAGACCAGGAAAGTCCCTCTGGTCATCCTACATAGCAGCCAACTTCTTTTCATCTGTGACACAGGGACTAGACTCAGCTCCCAGGAACGCCACAGACTCACTGTCTCCTCATTTTGACAGCAACTCCAAAGAAGTCAGCCTCGTGGGAAAATGCAGAAATGCCCGTGCAAGATCGTACAGTTAAGTGGTTAGCAGTTGTCTGAGCGGCAATGCCAGACATGTTGATTGATGGCTCTGTGTCAGGCTGGTGGTGAGCCACAGCACATGCCCGCCCAGGTCTGCTCCACAATCTGTCTGAGCTGTGGATGAGGACATAGAAGGCAGGACTGAATGGAGCAGTGGCATGCACTAGGGAGGGAACCCTAACAAGTGCAATAGTTAGGCTGGGTTTGAAATCATCTCGAAAGATGGAAATGATAGGCCTTACATAACTTAACATTTAAACAGAATTAAATCTTGCTCTCTACTGAGGGTTAAAAAAGCAACCCTACACGTTCAGAAGACCGGGTAAATGACTATTTTGTTTGTTTTAAACACAGCACGTGTAGTTGCCTACACGCTCAGTCTAGTGTGAATGCTGACTTCAAAGGCCACTTCTCCTGTGTTAATAGACGTAAGGGCATGGTCCCGGTCCTCTCGCCTGCTCACAGGCACCTGAGCACATGCCAGCTCCATGCCAGGGTGAGGCCACTCACTCCCATTTCCTCTGTTTCTAACTATTCTGGGAAACAACCAGGCACAAAGTGCCTCTTTCTTTTTTTCCCTGCCCGGCTGTGTCCTCTCTCAGCTCACCTCACTGCTCCTGGCAGCCAATGGGCTTAGGACATGGGGATCAGTTGAGAGAAAGGTTACATCGCCATAACTGCCTTTCCTCCCCAGAAGAAGGGATTCATTTGCAAGGACTCAAGCAGCTGTAGGCTCCACGGGCAGCAGCAGCGCAGCCAGACACTGGGTGTGCGGAGACTGGGCACCAGAATGGACCTCCCTCTCCCTAGGGGTTTCCCCCCTCCTCCAGGGCTTCCTGTCTGCAGCTGAGGAAAGGAAGGTAGCAAAGAGGCCTTCCACCCAGGCATATCTGGGCTACTCTGAGCTAGTGGGAGCTGAGGCCTCAGGCCTCCTGCTGTGCGCTGCTCACTGCTCGGGTCTCTGGCTCTGCTGGGCCCAGAGCTCCTAGGGGAGGTGTGGGGTGGCAGCAGGTGCTGACAGGAGGGGGCTGCAGGCCTCCACAGGCTTCCCAGGGCTTCTGGGTGCTCACTTAAGGGAGCAAGAGCTGAAAGCTCTGTGCCATGTGGGCCCATCCAGAAAGGCAGCAAAGAGAAGAGAGGAGAGAAGAGGAGAGGAGGGGAGGTGTTACATTCCAACTGTAGTTTTCTGTAATCCACCAGAGGCCCTGCATGCCTCCTCCCCACAGGCCTTCTGGACCATGAATGGCAAATAGGCTAGCTCCCAAGGCCAGCTCCAGTCCGTTGGCAGAGCTGCCCAGAACGTAGCTGTGGTGACCCCAAAGTTCACCAGGAGAGAATACTGGAGGCCACAGAGCGTTGCTCATGGTGCCAGAAGGGGACGAGAGCATGCTTGCTATCTCTGCTTGCCCACCCCCTCCACACAGAGCACACCACCACGCCTGGGAAACAGCACGTGTGAATGGGGCCTGCTGACCCGAGCAGCCCACCAGCGAAGTGGGAGGAGCAGAGGCTCCTTCCCCCTCTTCTCCTGGGGGCCTGGAGCAGGAGTGGAACATTCTAGCCACTAGATGCTGGGTGGAGCTCCCAGACCCACAGCATCAGTATCACCTGAAAACGAGTTAGAAAGGCAGAGTCTCAGGGCCTGCCCAGATCTAGGTCAGAGGCTCCTAGGGGAGTCTGGGGTGGGCCCAGTCACCCCAGCTCAGCAGGCGTTTGTGAAGGTCGTCAGAGAGCCCTGCTCTCCTGCTCTCCTGCTCTCCTGCGCTCACCCAGGGAGGAGCACCACCCTCTGGCTGGGGTGAGGGTGCTCTGTGTGGGTCCCGTGGGGCCCTCTGCTCTGCCCCTAGCCTGGCTTCCACCAGTGACACATAGCAGCGCAGCGCAGCCTCTGAGGAGTCTGCTGACACGTCTGGAACACAGGGGCCCTCAGGCTGCACCTCCTGCTGCTTTTCAGTTTCAGGAGCTCCACCCCTTTCTCCAGACACCTCGAAACGAGCACCACCCGGGTTAGGGGCCTCTTGCTCTGGAGCTGCTTCACTGCCTGGCCTACGGCAGCCCTCCCCTCACCCCCGTGGCCTCTCCAGCGCATTCCCTCTTCACACTTGGGCTTCGGAAGTCATTCTGTTTTTTAAAAAAAGTTCCGTAAAAGCAAACCAAGCTCCCTGCAAATTATACTGAAATGGACCGGAAAGATAAATGCACCGAGTTCATTGTCCCACAGCCCTCACCCCGCCCCCATCCCCTATCACCCCGCACAGGCTCCTGCCCCAGTGAGCCACGTTCTTGCTGTCTTGATGATTTGCAATTCTCGGCATGACTCTGCCCCTTGGGTTTGTTTAATTAGAAAGAGGCCTGGGAAGTGCTTCTGATGCACTGGCATGTTAATTGCTTATCAGAGAATGAGGAGGGGTGACAGTGTTCGGTGATGGAAATTTCCACTCCCTCCATCTCTGGCGCTTTCTCCCTTTCTCTCCCCCACCCTCCTCCTTGCCGCCTGTGCTTTCATCCTCTCGTGTCAGCCTCTCGGCTCTTTGTTCCTCTTCCCAGCTCCGCTGCGCAGCCAGGAACTGTCTAGGAGAGGCCAGAATCGAAACCTGAAGGGAAACCAGTACCCTGGTTCCCCATTCACCCTCCTTTTCTTTCTCCTCTTCCATTCCTGCCCCTCCCTCGCCCTCCTCTAGGGTTACAGGGATTCCCCCCCACAGGAGAGCTCCAGGTTTGTACTCAGGACTCAAAGGACTATTTTCCTTTTGTCTCCTTTTCCTCCTTTGCATATTTTTCTTATTTAGTTTTATTTTTTACAAAACAGGAGAGAAGAGCGGACTGGGTTGGGGGGAGGTGACACATTCCTCCACAAAGGTACAAAATTGCCTATAGAAAGTCAACCTCCGAGCGAGTAGCCAACTGGGCTGCCAGGAGGAGGCGGTCCTGGGCAGCCTCGTCCAAGTGTCCTTCAGAGCAGGCTGGGGTCGCTGGGAGCGGCGCCCACGGTGGGAAGGGAGGCCTCCTTCAGTCCTTGCCCGGGAGGGGGAGGAGCAAGCAACTGAGACTGAACAGAGAAACGGCAGAGGAGGGCACATCCTGAGGGCCGAGGGCCTGGGGATATGGCAGGGGACAGCCAGGCGCTGCCCAGGAGCCTCTGGGCATGTAGACAGCTGGGAGGTGGGAGGTTTTCACCAGAGTCCTTCTGTCCCCTACAGATGCTCCTCAAAAAGGCAGCCGAGGAGCCCCCCCAGAAGGTAAGGGCCATGTTTTGGAGGTGGCGGGAGCAGCCCCTGGGGCCACCAAGCCCCGTCTGTCATGGCTCAGCTGTCCGGCCTTGAGCACGTGGGTCCGTGTCACTTTCTTGGCAGGGCATTGGCCCAGGTTGCTTCCCTTTTGTTAAAAAGTAGTCCTCGTTATTTCTCTACTGCCGAGGACAGGATGAGCTCCAGGAATTGGGAGACAATGATGGTGACAGTGTCTCTCCTTCTAAGGACGTGGGCAGCTTCCTTCCCAGATTCCAGGGCCGGACGAGGGGAGCAGACACCACCCGGACTGAGGGGGCACCCCAGCCCCAGAAAGCCCAGGCTGGAAGGAGAGGCCGCCCACCCACCCCCTGCCGGGGCTGGCCAGGGCCGAGGTGGGTTGCTACCCCGGCTGTCAGCAGGAGGACAGCCAGGGCCAGGATGGCTATGAGCCCAGGTCGGTCCCCTAAGGCTCGGTGGCAGGGAGTGGCCTCTTTAGTCCTGGCCCACACGCAGGCCAACTGGGTGTGGGCATCAGCGAAGGCCACTTGCAGGCAGGCCCAGTACTCCGTGGCCTGACGGAGGCGGGTCATGTTGTAGCTGTGGGTGCCCCGAGGCAGGCGGGCCAGAGAGGTGGCCCCCTGGCCCCGGAGGGCGGAGGTGCTGGACCAGGTGAGGTTGGTGGAGATGGTGTTGGGTGGGGGGACCCAAGAGAGCAGGATGCGATAGGG